>APFE031443376.1:10129-167452 GCA_000404065.3 Pinus taeda
CAAGGATTTTTATTTTTATTTTTTATTTTTATTTTTTTTTTTATTTTTTTTTTTCAGCTCCCAAATCCTTCATTGCAAATGACAAATTTTCTTTTGAGCACATTTATTTCCTGCATGTTAGACCATGCAACAAGCATATCATCTACATACAATAACAATATAATATAACTTCCATCATTTTGCTTTTTCAGATAAACACAATGATCAAAGTGACATCTAGTATAACCTTGTTCAGACATAAACTTGTCAAATTTTAGATACCACTGCCTTGGAGCCTATTTTAAGCCATACAAGCTCTTCTTCAACTTGCACACTAGTTTCTCCTTCCTTTTCACCTCATATCCTTATGGTTGCTGCATATATATCTCTTCTTCCAAATCCCCATGGAGAAAGGCTGTCTTTACATCTAACTACTCAAGATGCAAATCTTCAGCTGCGACTAGACTTAAAATAGTTCTGATTGAAGTTTAACAACAGGAGAAAACATTTCATCAAAATCAATACATTTCTTTTGTGCAAACCCTTTCACCACAAGTCTAGCTTTGTACCTTTGTTTTCCTCCATCTTCTCCCTTCAGCCTGTAAACCCATATATTCTTCAATGTAGTTTTTCCTGCAGGAAACCCAACTAAGTCCCAAGTCTGGTTATGCATTAAGGAGTCCATCTCTTCTTCCATGGCTACCTCCCACTTCTTCCTGGTTTCAACTTGCATTGCTTCTTCATAACATTCAGGTTCACCGGAATCAGTCAACAATAAATAATATAATGGAGAGTATCGTTTAGGGGGTCTACTTATCCTAGTAGATCTTCTAACACCACTTTCAGGTGTTCAGGGTGCCTGTTGCTGTTGTTGTGGTTGTTGATTATTATTATTTTCATGCACCTTTACTTTTTCAGTGATTTCATCAAGAACTGCGTATTCCTTATTTCTTTTCCTGCAATTGATTTTTATACAAGACCTTTTCATTGAATATTACATCTCTGCTCCTAATGATTTTGTGATTTTCGTAATCATATAAGCGATAACTAGAGTCATTAACACCATATCCAATAAAGGTACATTTCTTTGACTTTGCCTCAAGATTTGTTCTATTTTCTTTATCAATATGGACAAAGTCCTCACAACCAAAAGGTTTTAAAAAAGAGTAGTTTACCTTTTTACCTGTCCATGCTTCCTCTGGAACACCACATCCAAGGAACTTGAAGGCCCTTTGTTTCATAGATAAACAATAATATCTACAACATCTGCCCAAAACTGTAAAGGAAATCCTGCATACAATCTCATGCACCTTGCACGCTCCATGATTGTTTTTTCATCCTTTCTAACACACCATTTTCTTGTGGTGTTCTTGGAATTGTCTTCTCTCTTCGAATTCCATGCTCTGAACAGTAGCTATCAAACTCTTTGCTGCAATATTCACCTCCATTGTCTAATCTAAGACACTTCAATTTCTTTCCTGTCTCAATCTCAACCAAAGCTTTCCATTTCTTGAAAGTATCAAATACATCAGATTTAATCTTAATACAATAAATCCAAGTTTTTCTAGTTGCATCATCAATAAAAGTAACATAATAATGAGAGCCACCAAGAGATGATACCTGAGCAGGTCTCATACTATGTTGCACAAGCTCTAATTTTTCACTCTTATTTTCTTTCCCAACTCTGAGAAATCTGACTCTCTTCTGTTTTCCATAAATGCAATTCTCATAGAAGTCCAAATCAACATTCTTCAAACCCGGCAACAAATTCCTTGAACGAAGAATCTTCATCCCATTTTCACTCATGTGTCCAAGCCTATGATGCCATAATGCTGCATTTGCTCCTTTGGAAGTTAAAGCATTAACAAAGTTAGAAATACCATTGCATAAATACAATCTACCAACCTTTTTGCCTTTTGCTATTAACAGGGCTCCTTTGGTGACCTTCCAAGCTTTATTTGTGAAAGTTGTGACACAACCTTCACTGCCTAATTGCCCTGTTGAAATTAGATTTTTCTTTAAATTTGGAATATGCCTTACCTCCTTTAGTAGCCATTGGTTTCCATTCTGCTGTTTTACAAGAACCTTACCCATTCCATCAATTTTATAGGGTTTATCATTAGCCAAACGAACTTGTCCAAAATCTCCTTGAACATAGTCATGAAAGTATTTCTTATCAGGTGTGGCATGGAATGAGGCCCCTGAATCTACCACCCAGGAATCAGTAATATTTTCGAAAGCAAGAATCAAAGCATCTTGTAACACCTCACCTGTCACATTTGCTTCATGATTGTTTTCTTGCTGTGCATCTCCTTCTTTTCCCTTCCGAGATCTACAATATTTTGTTAGGTGTCCTTTCTTTCCGCATTTCTAGCACACTATCCCCGATTTAGACTTGGATCTGCCTTTCCTTGATTTACTGCGATATCCTGAGTCTTTCCTCTTTCCATTTTTCTTCCCCTAGACTCTGCACTCAAGGCATTACCCGATGTCTCATCGGAGCTTTTCCATCGCATTTCCTCGCTAAGGTAGCACTGACAACATCATCAAACTTTAAAGTACTAGATCCAGAAACAAAGTTATTAATGGCCATTACTAAACCATTCCAACTTTCTGGTAATGAGCACAAGAATAACAGAGCTCTAACTTCATCATCAAAGTTTACCCCTACAGAACATAACTGACTTGTAACAGTATTAAAATCATTTAAATGGTCTGCAACAGATCCACCTTCCGACATCTTCATATTAAATAACTGTTTCATAAGAAATACCTTGTTTGAGGCCGAGGGTTTTTCATATAGTTTCTCCAATGCCTTAATCATACCCTCTGTTGTTGTTTTGAAGGTGACCGACATTGCGAGGCATAACCGTAGTGTTCCGAGTGCCTTTCTATCGAGAAGGTTCCATTCTTCATCTGTCATACCCGTCAACATCTTTGTTTTTTTGCCCAATGGTAGGTATATATCTTTCTGATACAAATAATCTTCCATCTGCATCTTCCACAGCGAGAAGTTTTGGCCGTTAAATTCCTCGACCCTAAACTTACCATCTTCCACCTTTGCTCCCACTCGAATGAGGAACCCTTCTTTCCTGTGAGTTTATTAGCCAAGTAGACCTATGACTCTGATACCAGTTGTTAGAAAATTATATTATACGGAGCAATGGAACACATAAAATATTGTAGAAATATAAACACAGAAAACTCATAAAACAAGAGAGACACAGATATACATGGTTCACCCAGTTTGGGCTACGTCCACCCTGAACAGCCAGTTCTTCCTTTATATTATCCAACAAAATGAAGAGACACAACCTACAGCAGATCCGCTATAATATCCTCTGTTTTCTCTCACAGTCTCGCCTTTCTATTTCTCGGTTGAAGAATACACATCTATAACACAACCTCAATACAATGCCCTCATATGAAGGGAGGGGTTTCCTTCTAGGGCAAAAAACCCTAAACTAAACATAATTTCTACTGTCAGATCATCCGCCTAATGAATGGCCCAGATTGACTAGAAATTACTATACTTTTATAAGGCAATTTTACATCTGTTTGTAGCTTCGGGGGCGCTGCCCCCGAACCCCCACTGGGGACCTGCTGGCACCCAGATCCCCGCAGGGGGGAAAAGTCCCCCCCGCATCCCCTCGCATGGAGGGGTGTTCAAACTTCCTGGGGTCGACATATGGATGAAACAAAGACCTCTAAGCAATCATGCTCCATACTCAACGTAATCCCAACCTGATTTCAAGAAGACTCAAAAGACAGGAAAGTTTAGTCAGTCCAACACCTTCAATAAAAGTAGTTTCCTGCCCTGATGAGTGGTTGTTTTTAGAAGTCCTTCCCTTTGATCTGTCATTTGACCTTTCCCTATTTAGAACTAGGTCTGAAAGTGCACTTGATGACATAGTTCTAGATCCAAAGTTTATTGCAGATCTTGAAGTCCAAAAGGAAAACCAATCAATTGATGAGTATATTCTAAATTCCCCTCAATCATCCCTTATTACTGCTAAGGTATCCAAGCTCTCTGAACCAGTGTCCAGTACCCTTAGTTCACCATTATTCCCTTCAACCTTTGAAGTTCATTCCCTACCTTCATTTATACCTTCACTTCCCTATCAACCTACCATTCCCAATCAATCACCTATTACTCCCAATTCTCCATCAACTACTGCATCATCTCCAAGTACCACAATCCTTGCTTTAAATCCACCTCCACCACCTCGAGTTATGGCTGCCCGGTATGCACCCCTTGTTTTACCTTAGAATCTTGGTGCCATGCCCGTTGATTATCAAACCAAAATACCTTTCTTTGATACCACTCAAACCATTACAGCTCAACAACATGTAGATAAAATGAATGATTTCTTTGACCTCCATGAAGTAGAGGTTGAATATGTGATGATGAGATCGTTTGTACAAAGCTTTGGAGGTGAATTTCAAAAATGGTTCAGAGTTTTACTAGTAGCTTCTATCACCACTTTACCAATCCTCCATAGGCAGTTCCTGGATCGATGGGAGGTGAAGAAGAATCCACTTCAGATTTTGTCTGAGTATGAGAACATCAAAATATATGTTGGAAAGAGTGTGAAAGACTATTGTGTGAGGTTTAATGCAGTAAAAAACGCTATTCCTGCCAACATTAAACCATCAGAGGGATTGGCTTTGCTAAAGTTTCTGTACTGTTCCAATGCTGATATGGCATATCAGTTGCGGGAACATGATCCTACCACACTAGAAGACATGTAAAAGAATTCCGTGAGTGTAGAAGCAAACTTGTGGGCCAAAAGAGCAAGAATGAGATCTGAGAAAAGGGTGACCATGAAAGAAGAAGCATCTACTTCAGATGTAAAGATGGATACATTGATTCGAACAATGGAGAGGATGGTTGACCAGTTATCCATCACAGATATACCTGAACAACCAATCCTGAATCCAAATTTTAGAGGACAACAACAACCCCAATTTTGAATCAAACAGAGAGAACAAAAAGCACCACAACAACCAACGTAACAACAACAGACCAAAACTCCCTTACAACAGAATTATGTTCAAGGAACGAAAGAAGAAGATGAGGAAGATCCAGTAATTGAAACAAATCACTTTTTCACTGCTGATGGTATGCCTATACTTCTGACCAAAGATGAAGAATACACAAAAGTTCCAGACATTCAAAGGGATGAGGATTACATCTTAGCAAATGATGTGGTTTTGGACACTAAATTTGATGATTATCAGTGTGGTTATATGAATGATTTGACTGCACAACAGAGGCAATACTCTTTAAGGAGCAGAGATGTACCGGTCAATTCCATTCAAAAAAGAAAGGATGTGCAATCAAAGAATGATTCCTCAAACACTCAGAAGAAAGGGAAAGAGCTTGCTGATCCGAATCCCAGCAAGGTACCATCAACAATTATCACTACAAACGAGAAGAACAATTAGCAAAAAGATAGTGAAATGAAAGAGAAAAAAAATAAGAAGGACATTGGTGTCAAAAAGGTAGAAAAAGTTTCATCCTTTAATTTAGAAAGTGAAATTTCTAAATTAAAAGTGTCCATTCCTTTGACTGAGCTTGTTAAGAATAGTAATTATAAACACCATGTATCTAGAATATTGCAAATAGATCCTTTGTCAGACATGGTGAATGTCGAGGATGATCATCCTGAACTCATTTTTGGTCCAGCCATAGAAGGTCAGCTTGAAGATAGTGAAGTCCCTCCCTTTTATCTGAGTCTTAGACTGCATGAGTATATTCTCCATAATGCTATGTTAGATTCCAGAGCTTCCTACAATTCGATGCCCAGACCGATGATGGAAAAGTTGTTCCTGGACATCCCCCGAAAATATCATGATTTGTACTCCTTTGACTATGGTAGAGTTCGTTGCATTGGTCTCATCAAATATTTGGTGTTTTCTTTATATCAAATCGCAGCCAAAAATGTCTTGATGGATGTGGTAGTTGCTGAAATACCGCATCGATTTGGTATACTGTTATCTAGATCGTGCGGTGATAAACTCAAAGGCACTTTACAACTTGACTTCTCTTATGCTACCATCCATGTTTTCGATCAATTGAGGAAGTTGTACCGGAAAAAGAAAATGAAGTATATGATCACTAGTAAAGAGAAGCCTATGAATCATCCGATAAATGCTGTACATACTAATTTAGAGTCCTTTTTTTTGTACGCTGATAGTGGATTGAATGATGTCGATATTCAGATTGTAGAAGTAGATGATGTACCAAAAATTTCTGAGAATTTTAGAGCAGTTCTTAATCAAGAAAAAGAAAAAATAGCAGTTTCTTTTGAGCAGCCTACACAACAACAAAAGGTCAGTAAAGAACATAAAAATGAAGTAATCAACAATGGTAAGGTTGAGAAAGAAATAGAATTCTAGCATCTAGAAGATGAAGCCAGCCTTTGGAACATGGAATTCAATGGCGCTGTGGCTAAAGATGGTGCTGGTATTGGAATTTGGATTCAAAGCCCTGCTTTCCATCCTGCCAAAGTCCCAAGTAATGTTAGAGTATGTTATTGCAAGTTAACTTTTGATTTCTCTAATAATGAAGCGGAATATGAGGCTTTGATTACAGGTCTTAAAATTTTGAAGAAACTAGATGCAAAAATGATTTCTATTTGGAGATTCAGAGCTAGTGATTAAATAAGTAAAAGGAGAATATCAAGCAAAACATCCACGAATGAGAGCCTACAAAAATGTAGTTCTGGATATTTTGAGGATGTTTCTGGAATATACCTTGACAGCAATACTCCGGACTCAAAACATCATTGCAGATTCACTCGCCACTGCGGCCAACAATTTGAAGATTCCAATGAATTCTAGCAACAAATTTGAAATTCATGTCAAACATAGGCCTGCTATTCCTGATAAGTTGAGGTATTGTCAAGTTTTTTGGGATGACAATGAAATTAATGCCTTTTTGTAGAATGAAGGAAAGTTTAAGAATGCTTTCATTGATAATGTTTGTGATTCCGATGAACAAGATATTGAGGTAAATCAGATGGATGTTTTACAGTTGAAGAATAATATTATTCCTAGAGGTCTCATACCTTTAGAGGAGTTTTTTGATCAGTATGATGTGGCAAGAAAACCGACCTTGGTTCCTACGGACAAAGGAGTTGAAGATGTAAATCTTGGAACAACTGACCAGCCCAAGCTTGTAAAGTTATCAAAAACATTGTCTCCCGAAGAAAAGGCTAAGTATGTTAGATTACTTTATGAATTTTCTGATGTTTTTGCATGGGATTATTCAGATTTGAAAGTGTACGACAATAATATCGTTCAATATACTATTCCTATCAAGCCGAATCAAAAACATTTTAGACCAAAGTTGAGAAGAATCAATCCAAAGCTGCCGCCATCCATCGAGAAAGAGGTAAATAGATTGTTTCAAGTTGGCATCATTGTTCCAATTAGATTTTCTGATTGGATTTCAAATTTGGTCCCAGTACGAAAGAAGAATGGAGAAATAAGGTTGTGCATAGATTTCCGGAACCTCAACAAAGTGTCCTCAAAGGATAATTACCCTCTTCCTAAGATGGACCATATTCTGCAAAGAGTAATTGGAGCATCATGGATGTCACTACTAGATGACTACTCAGGCTATACTTAGATCTTGGTGCATGAAAGATACCAAGACAAAATTGCCTTCACAACACCATGGGGAACTTTTCAGTATGCCAAAATGCCATTTGGGTTGAAGAATGCCAGAGCCACTTTTCAGCGGGCGATGGACATATCTTTTGCTAATGAGAAGGACATTTTCTTGGTAGTTTATTTAGACGATCTGATGGTATTTTCTGGTTCTGATGATGAGCATTTGCACCACTTCAGGATTGTCTTTCAAAAATGTAGGAAGTTCGGGATTTCTCTAAACTCGAAAAAGATTCTTTTTGCCATGGACGAGGGTAAACTCCTTGGTCATATAATTTCTAAATATGGTATTGGCATTGATCCTTCAAGGGTGGAGGCAATCCAGCATATAGAATTTCCTCACAACAAAAAGGAGATTCAGGCTTTCAATGGTAAGATGAATTTCTTATGCAGATTTATACCTTGAAATTTGGCTGAGCATTTATGTGAAATAACTAATATGTTGAAAAAGGATAGCATTGTGAAATGGACTGAGGATGCCATGAAATCGTTCAAATTGGTAAAGTTTTCTTTGACCATAGCCCTAGTCTTGATCAATCTTGATTATACTCATGATTTTATTATATTTTCATTTGCGTCTGAACACACCATGGCTGCGGTGTTGATGCAAAAGAGGGATCAAGTGGAGCAACCCATTTCTTTTTTCAGTAGGACTATTCGAGATGATGCCTTGCATTACAATATCATTGAAAAACAAGTGTTGGGTCTTATAAAAGCATTGAAGGATTTCACAGTATACATTCTGCATTCACATACAATAGCATATGTTCCTAACGCAGTTGTCAAGGATGTTCTCATGCAAACTGATCCGGAGGGAAGATGAGGTAAGTGGATAGCAGCAATGTTGGAGTATGATCTTGGGATTAAGCCTACCAAACTGATCAAAGGACAAGGCTTGGCAAAATTGATGGCTGAATCAAATTTGCATGCTCTAGACATAAATCTCATTGCAACAATGTCAGATGACGAAGATGGTGGCTCACTCATTCAAGTATCAGAAATGTTTCTCAAATCACCTTGGTATTCTGATATAGTTTATGTTCTTCAACATCTTTTTCCACCTCTTGGAATGTCAAGAAGTAAAGGTAGATCACTAAAACTAAAGTCTGCAAAATTCTGCATTTTAAATAGTGCTCTTTATTAGAAAGATCCGGGAGGAATTCTTCTTAATTGTTTGGTTGAAGATGAAGCTCAGTAGGTAATGAATGATTTTCATAGAGGTGATTGTGGCGGTCATTTGTTTTGGAAAACAACAACTAACAAAGTGTTGAGAGCAGGATATTATTGGCCAACTCTGTTTTCAGATTTATATAAGATAGTTATGGGCTGCCATGAATGCCCAATTTTTCAAGGAAAAAGGAAGTTGCTTCCTCTACCTTCGAAGCCAGTTGAAATAAATGCACCTTTCTAGCAGTGGGGAATTGATTTCATAGGAGAAATCCATCCCACATCATCAGCACAACACAGATGGATTTTGACAGCTACTAATTACTTCACCAAGTGGATTGAGGCCATTCCGATAGGGCTAGCCACAGACACGATAATTATCCAATTTTTAGAATCTAATATCTTGTCTCATTTTGGTTGCCCTCACAAGATTATAACAAATAATGCAGTAGCGTTTAAGTCCAAGAGGATGGTTGAGTTTTCAACAAGTACACTATTACATTTGGTCATTCCATGACATACTACCCGCAGGGCAATGGATTGGTTGAGTCATCAAATAAATCCTTGGTGAACATTATCAAGAAAATGTTGGAGGCAAACAAGAAGAATTGGCATCGAAAGCTTGTTAATGCCTTGTGGGCCGATAGAGTGAGCAACAAGAAATCAATAGGTATGTCACCTTTTGAGTTAGTTTATGGTATTGATACAATATTTCCTACATCACTTCTAGTCCTAGTCATGAGATTATTACAGGAAGATGGCAGTGAGGAGGATGATATTCAGTGCAGAATTAATCAAATGATTCACCTTCAGCAAACAAGGGAAGAGGTTTCCAAAAACACTTTCCAGTTGCAAGAGAACATAAAGAAAATTTATGACCGCAAAAACAAAGTAGAAAAGTTTTAGCTGGAGGATGTAGTGCTGTGGTGGGACGCACGAAATGAGGAAAAGGGAAAACATGGTAAGTTTGACAATTTATGCAAAGGACCGTATAAAATCTCAGCTTATCGAGGACATAATGCTTTTTTGTTAAAGGAAATGGATGGTAAGGAATGTTCAGGAGGGTCAGTGAATGGTAGGCTCTTGTAACACTACTACTTTTGAGGTTGTTCCCTGAAGTTACTTCACCTTCATTGTATATACTAGTTTGCTTTTCCTTGCAAGGTTTCAAGTACACTGTCATCTGAGCTTGGGGTTCGAAGTGAAGGCTATAAAGTTTGAAGGATTTGTGTCAAGTTTGGTTGATTTGGTTTATAGTCAAGTTTAGAGTCGGTTGTGAGTTAGTTTTCAGTTTGTATTGAGTCAATTTTCTTTAAAAATTGTAAAAAAAAGGGGTTTTCCCTTGTTTTAGTCTTCTATTTGTTTGACCGTATTTCCCAATGGCTGAGGCACTTGGTCTATGGTGTTCTTGACACCTCCAAGGAGCTGCCATCCCTAATAAGTCCAATGTTAGTGTAAGTATCTACATACTTCCATCAGGGATCAAATTTGCTCTTTGTATTTTCATTTTAGGGGGCTCATACTAAAAATTCTTACATCATTTCATTAGGTCATGTCAAACTGATCCATTGATGGTTGTCTTCTCTTCAAAAAATCTAATTTCTGCCTCATAGAGTATACTTGCTGACCCCTCTTCAGGTTGTCTTCAGTTATGGTTTCATGGTCAATTTGCAATCATGCTTTCATTAGGTGATAGGGAATGTTTCATTAGGTCTTAGGGTTTCATTCCCAAGGTCAAGAGCATGATTTAAAAGTGTAAATAAAGGGCAGGAAGGGGAAGAGTATGATAAATAAGTCAAGTATGATGGCTAGTAAGTCATAGCCACTATATAATTATCCTTTAAACTAATGTAATTTTCATCTCAAAAAACATGTTTTTGAGGTGAAAACATAGTATTTTGAGTTAATTCGTATTTATTATGCAATTTTTAGTCACTTTATGTAATAAATGATCCCGATTGCACCAAAGCATCTCTCCTTGCTGCAAGACAAGGAAACACTGCAAAAATCAGTTCAATTTGAAGTTTATCCACCTGAAAAGAAACAAAGAAGGAAAGGCATTAAAAACAGAGTTTTGAAAAAGGTCAAGAACATTAGAAAGTGGGTTTTTCAAGTGAAAAATCAAAATATACTCCTATATAAGGTCTCACATTTCATTTTCAAGTTCATCATTCTCATTTGGAAAATAAGGAGTCAAAAAGTGAGGAAAAGAGGAAAGGTTGAGTGAATTTTGGGAAGGAGAAGTGGCGCTGCACTTCTAGAGGTTGGCGCTGCACGTTTGGAGCAATGGTGAAGTGGCGCTATGCTTCTACAGTGTGGCGCTGTGTGTTTTAGGCAGGAGAGTTGGCACTACGCATTGAGAGGTTGGTGCTGCGCGTTTGGGCTTGACGTTGCGCATCAGGAGGTTTCCGTAGTGCAAATTTACACTGCATTGTGTATTGAGAGGTGGCGTTGCGCATTGAGAAAAAAAACTAGAAAGCCTCCAAACATCATCAAAACTTCCAAACAACCCTCTCATCTCTCAAACAAGTGAGTGCACTCCCTCTACCTCATCATTAAAGTTGTAATTGCAGGGTTTGAAGGAATTTACCATGCTAAATATGAAACCCTAGTTTCTCCCTCCATGACATTCTAGAAACGCTAATCCCATCTATTTTTCCCACCACTTATCACTAAACCCTAAACCCCTTCCACACATCACTCCATAACATCTATACCCTCTCATCCTTTATCCCACAAGTTATATTTCAAAAAGGCCCCAAACCCCTCTCCCTCACTTTCATAATTCATATCCTTCTCTTCATTTTCTAGTCTACCAAAATACCTCATAAGGTCATCTCCCATCCCCTCACTCCTAAATCACTCTTACTCATTCCCTTTATCCCTTTTCTTGGAGTGTACAACCTAAAACCTTGCAAACATGGACAGAGAAGACCGAGACTATGAGGAGGAGGAAAACACAGGCAGTGACAGTTCGATAGACAGACCTCGGCATTAGAGAAAACCACACAAGGGAGGCAGAATTATTAGGGAGGAGCCATCAAACCTCAGATAATTGTAGGCCTCTCAGTTAGCTGTCACTTGTTTCAGACATCTAGGGTGCTATGAGTTTTGTGAGCAGGCAGAGAGAGTTCAACACCACCCTGAGCTCACTAGAATTTTTGTAGCCCATCTTTAGGACAACATAGTGACTCTTGCTAGGGTGACATTCACAGTCTCACCCTCCATTATTGCGGATGCAACCAGGATTCCGAATGTAGGGGAGAAGTGGTACAAGGCACAAGACCTACATGAACATTATTATGAGCCTTATATCGAACCTAGGTACATAAATGAGGTGAAAAGGATTTTTCCTTTCAGATTCCTTGAGGACAAGTATGCCCCCATGATGAAAATCATCATGAAATATTTCACTTGTGAGGGCAGATTTTCCAGGGTATGCACCTATCACGTTAGGGTTCTTATGCATTTTACCAGGGTGAGGATGTTAAACCTCCCTTATTTCTTGTTCAGGAATATTGAGAAGATGGCCCATTTTGTGCAGAAAAATCCCTACCCTCATCAGATGAACAGTCTCTATCATTATCCCCTGATCCAGATGATTTTGCTTCATTATCTTAGCCTCCTCAACATCTCTTGGGAGACATTTATTGCCCATGATATCTTCAGGGGTCCTCAAATTCCTCCACCAGTGTCTCAAGAATCAGGGGGACCTTCTAGCAGTGCTAAGGTGAAAACAGATGAGGAGGCCAAAGAGACTAGAACTATTGAGGTGCCTAAGACTTACATGACATATCAGAGGGGCACACGAGATTGTTTGCAGCTGATAGGAAAGTGTTTGCTCCATGGAATGTGGAAGGGACCTTTTCGTCGTCATCAACCCACAGGAAAATGCTTGCTCCATAGGATGTGGAAGGGGCTTTGCCTTCTTCATTAACACATCATGTATAGGTGCAACAAATACACAAAGGGAAGGAAAATATGTTGGAGGAAAGTTTTGATGATGAGGAGAAATAGAAATACGTTGATTTGACAGAGCACGATGAGCCGAAGTAGCATTATACTCATCATGGAGTGGAAATAATTGACTTAGACGCTCAAGATGAAGAAAAAATAAAGGACATCATCATACAGGAAAAGGAGGCTCAAGTTCAAGCGTTGATGGACAATTTGGAGAGGGCCAAGTATGTAATCACATATTTAGAACAAGAGAACAAGTAGTTGAGTGACAAGCAGGTCCTCATGGAGCTGGAACTTCTCAAGGTAAAACGACAAGGTGACAAGGACGCACCGGTCACTTTGTCTCCTATTGAGAAAAAAACTAAGGATGATAGAGAGACTTGGCTTGAGAGGGTCAATTTGCACCTACAGAAGCTATTGCAGAAGGCCAAGAGGGATAATCAGATGATTAGGCACATGACCTACCATTACAGGACCTGAAACAAAATTTGCAACATGAGGGTCAAAAAGATGAAAGCTAGGCTAAGGCGGGCTCTAAAGGGCAAAGAAGAGGAGGATAGGCTTAGGTTGCTTGCTGAAGCTTCCTTGGATCATCAAGATGCTTGATGGTGGTGCTGCTCACCAATTTTGGTCAGGTTTGGAGAAGATTTTGTTTTTGCAAATTTTGGAAATTGCACACACAGAAAATTGGCTCAACGCGCAGTGCCTTTGGCGCTGCACTTTTCCTAGGGGCACACAATGCACAAATGGTTTGCATTTTTGAATTCAGAGTGATGAGTACATGCACCCTATGGATTTGCTAAGTTTTTGGGGTAGAAATGGTCCACCAAAAGGTTAAAAAACACCCTAAAAGTGACCTTTCTGCCACTTTTTGGACACACAAAAGAAGTCTTGGGAGAATCAACGTTTGAGGAGTCAAATGAGCTTCAAATGAAGAAATTACAGGTGTTTTATAAAGTAGACTTGAAGATATTTCTAATGAGCTATCATGAGATCAATTTTGATGTTGGGAAGGCCTCCAAAAGGGATTTGAAAGTGGCGCTGCGCGTAGGTCAAATTTTGCACAGGATGGCTATTTTTCTATATTTTGATTGTGTTCATACATTTTCTCTCATGGAGGATGTTTTACTATGGTAAATGATGACTTGACTTGTAAATATGATGGATAATTAGTAGTAGAGGGTAGATTCATTACATTAAAAGTCAATTTGAGCTCAAATGAATCAGTTTTTCACTTTTAGAGGCAAGTTGTTAAGATGCATATATTCCTATTTCTTGTTCAATATTGGTTAGATTAGCTCCTCATCTTAGGGATTCGACCCCCGAGGATGGGAGGGGGTTGAAACAAAGGCTATATCTTCTTCTTCTTTCTAATTGTAAAGGGTTGGACTCAACTGGATGCTCATACCTTGATTGTACATCTTTTTGTAGCAGTTTAGTAGGAGATTAATAAGAATTGCAACTATTTTTCTGGGATCCATGTGGTATGGAGTTTTAGTACAATTTATTCTCTTGTGATCATATGTTAGTATGTTTTGTGTATTTTGTTAATCATTTCATTGCTTCTAAGTGAATGTTCTCAAGTTGATAAGCGGAATTCATTACATCACTGCTCTGCTTTGGGAAAATATTCACCATCATATGTTTTATACAGTTTGGGAAGGATCCATGATAATCACATGCTCTTCGTAGCCTCTCACTAGTCTTAAACACCTCACCCATCAAGCCCTAAAGTGCTAAAACTTATGCCTACCTTTCCCCATTGAGCACCCTGCAATTTTGACCTAATTCCATAGCCCTAAACTGTCTAGCTCCTCCTGATCCAGTAAAACCCCTTCAAATCCAATCAAAACTTTGTGCTACTATACCTAGCCTAAAATCCTTTTTCCGATCCAGTCATCTTGGCTGAGATCCTTATAGAGAGAGCCTTCTCCTGGCCTAGTAGGGCTAGCTACTTGGCTAAGCGTGGTTTGTGGTTACCCTGGCATTGCCTTCCTTCAACCTGAGGTTCAATCCAGGTGATAACAGGTTTGACAATGCAAGACAACTCTATGAAAAAGAATTAGAGGTTGAGCCTCCTCCTAGGATCAACACAACTAAAAATATTTTCACATTAAAAGAGGTGGAGGCAGGAATTAAAAAGTTGAAAACAGGGAAGGCAAAGGACATGCTTGAATTTCAAACAGAATATCAAAAGTGGGGAATGATGATTCTGGCACCACACATCATGGAAATATTCAATAATGTCATCCGAAAAGGATTCCCAAGATATTGGACAACTAGTCTAGCAAAACCCCTTTTTAAAAGTGGAGACATTAATAATCCTTCCAACTATAGAACCATCATGATCAATCCTTTGTTTTCAAATCTTTTCAGCGACATGGTAGAAAATAGAATCAGTAAGTGGGCAGAAGTAAAATAAAAGAGGGCAAAAGGGCAAGTGAGTTTTAGGCTGAAGCATTCTACAGTAGATCATGGTATCACGCTAAGACACATTATTGAAAAGGTTTGGGGGGACAAAGAATAAGTATTTTGCTGCTTTGTTGAATTCAAAAAGGCATTTGACACAGTCCCTAGATATAAGTTGTGGTGTAGAATGGAAGAACTTGAAATTCCTTTTCAATATAGAGCCGATGTCCATATGATTTGTGAAGAGGTGAAAATCTAAATTAAAACTTCAACAGCCATTTAAGAAATTTTAGGAGTGACATCAGAGTCAAGCAAGGTTGTCCTTTATCCCCCACCCTTTTTGGTTTATATATTGACAAATTGGAAGAGTGGCTACATTTGCAAGGTGGGGATGGCGTTCGGTTGGGGGAGTTTGTGATAAAACTTCTTTTATATGCTGATGACCTTGTATTGATTGCTAAATCGACCCATGGATTGCAGATTCACTTATATGCCCTTGATAATTTTTTTAAAGTAGTGGGGATGCAAGTTAATACCAGTAAGATCAATATAATGATTTTATCTAATAAAAGGAAGCAAATCCAACACATGTTCTTCTTTGAAGGCAACATTCTTGAAGAAGTAAATGAATACAAGTACCTCGTGATCGATTTCAACATCAAGCTTAATTGGGAGGACTACATAAAGAGGAGAATTTTAGGAGGGTGTAAAGCATTATATGCACTTCAAAGCAGATATAGAGAGGTAGAGTTATGGGATTGGAAAACAATTAAAGTGCTTTTTGGACTCCTAGTTTGTCTAGTGATATTATATGGGTGAGAACTGTGGGCTAGCAACATCCCTGTTTCAAAATGGAAACAAATTTGGAAAATAAAAAAACGTTTGATCATGAGCAAGTTCAAAATAAAAAGTTCAGTTCCTTATGAGATAGTGTTGAGTGAAACAAAAGCAACTCCCATCAAAGCAATTTCTATGGTGTGTCTTATAAGGTATCTAAAAAGAATTAAGAAAATGAGAGTAGGTAGATGGCCAAAAATTATCTTAAATGAAGGCATGCGTGAAAGAAAGAAATCACAGATGAAGAAAAACAACAAATGAATGCAAAAATGAAATATTTACCTCAATGCATGTCCCAAAAATAGCAAGGAGTTAAAGAATTTTGTTATGGAGAAGTTCCATAAACGTATATGGGAAAAAGAGTTAGGTAGAAAGAAGAAGTACTATGTTCGGGAATTCAACCCTACTTGTGATCTCCAACAAAGCAAAGATTCTGCTTGCTCAATTATGAACTAACTCACATCAACTTTGGTGTGAAACTATACAATGGAAGAGACCTAAAGAAGCTTGAAAGAATGAGTGTGTACCTTTTGCACTTCTGGGACAGTGGATTTGGAAAAGCATTTCATTGTGGAATGTGATGCTTTCAGAGACATCAGAAACAATTATGACAATCTGTTAGCCTCTAATCCTTGACATTATCTTTTCAACGAGAGAACTCTTAAAAAGTTGGATCAGCTCATCATCAATTTAAATAAAAAAATGATTGAATTAAAAATTTTGTTTTCCTATAAACTACTTTGAGTCTCATAAATATTAAAATATCATTCATTATTATATAATATTAATTAATTCTCCACATAAAAAATGATAGCATAAAGTAAAGTGTCATGGTCGCTTCATTGAATGTGAAAACGTATACTTACTAGTGGCTTCAATGAACACATTAATGACAAACTCGTTAGGGAGGCATTTAAAGCTGTGCACCCTCAATGCCCTGTATGTAAGGTTGCAATTTGATGTTAGTGGGTTGTCTTTGTCTTCATTTTTTCCCCCATGTGTTTGTCATAATAACACATCCACGTACATCATAAAGAAACATCCACCTATTTATATATATAAAGGTAATTAAAATATTTTAATAAATAAAATTTCAAATATGTTAACAATCAAAGGTTCACAAGTTACATAATATTATAAAATGTTAATTTATTTGGTTAAATATTCATATTTATATAATGAAAAGGAGTATATATATGATATTGCTAGAGGTTGCAAAGTTAACTATTGAGTTTTTCATTGTTTGATAGAATTTATTTATCATATAAATAATTTTTGAAATTTACAGAATAAGTTGATAATTTGTAAAAATTTCATATATATATAGCTTAACACTCATAGAGTAGATTTGAATTCTCAAAAGATTGAAAAGTATGACTAACCTAAACCAAATTATAAAACTAATAAATTTTTAATAGTGAAAATTCCTTGTATATATTTTTTCTATAATTTTTTTTAGAAACAACTCAAAATATGGGTAAAATATATTGTCATTAGTTTTATTTGGTTGCTTGTCAAGGAGTTCTCGTGTTTGTACACTAGTTTCCACAACTTCAAAACGCTGCGTGAGGGTATCTCCCTCTGTGAGATTTCCTTGCTCTAAATTCTTTGGTATCATTTGGTTTGAAACCCTTGAGTTAGCATTTGCTCAATTGGACAATCATATTCCATACGTGTGCACTTTCTATCTCCAAGTTGATTACTTGTCACTTCACTTGCAATAGAAGCAACATGTGACACAAGTTGATGCTCATTATCTTGTACCTTGCCTAATATAATACAAATTGTGGACTCGTTCTTCTTAATCATCTCTTGAAGGACTTACAAAACTCCTTGCATTTCTTGTTTTTCTCTATATCCCATGATTCTAATAGGGAAATGAAACAAAGGTCATGAAAGGGTATCTTGACACTAATAGGAGGGATGAGAAAATTATTGTGAACTTGTAAAATCCACAAGAGAGATAGAGCCCTCAACAATAAGATAGGGTTAAATATCAACACAACCAATTCACAAACCAGAACCTAAAGACACACCCAAATTTACACCTAACAACACACCAAGGCACTAAAGAAAGGGAGGCATACTATTCTAAAAAGGTTCAAGGTTAAGAGAAAGCAATTTTTTTACATAGAAATCTTACATAAATTCAAACCAAACATTATAGCCATGAGCATGAAGTCATTAATCCCTTCTTTATCAGAAGATTGTTTATCATCGTCCTTTGAAGAGATGTTAGCCTCTTGGGTATAAAGCTTTTCTTATCAAGGTTCTTCTCCTTCTTGACTCTCCTATACTTGACATTTACCATATTTCCATGTTCATTAGCTTCCTTTTTGTATGCCATTTAGATGCATAGTGACCTATTTTTCCAGAACTAAAGCTTTTGAAAGGGAACTAACCCTTGTATTTATCAGACCCTCTCTTCAACCTTCTGACAAATTCGGCTTCTTCTTCATCAGATTCATAGCTCAAGTCTTCTTGATATTCTTTGGTCTTCTTATCAACTTTGAAGGATGATTCCCTTGATGTAGATTTGCCTTTTGGATTCTCATTTCACAGGAAGTTAATGTTCCATGTAATTGATTCCCTGTTAATATGTTGAGGCCTTGCATCTCCTCAATGGTTGACACCTTGACATTGAATCTCACTGTTATAGATATCGACACCTTTTGAACTACTGCGGTTTCCTTCATAGTTTCATCAAGACCTCTCATGGTGTTCACTAATTCATCTACACAAAGGAAAAATTTGCTATATCTTCATCCTCGTTCATCTTTAATGATTCAAATTATATTCTATAGGCTTGGAGTTTTTCTTTCTTTACCTTGTTGTTGCCTTCATAGTTGTTCTTCAACTTGTCCCACATTTCTTTGGTTGTGCTGCAATGCACGAATTAAAAAAAATAGATTAAGACAATCCATTTAGGATTGCATTCATTGCTTTCGCATTGTAAGAAAACTCGGGTTTGTCTTCTCTATCAACCAATACATCTTTATTTGCACAACCATTCAATACTGCAACCTAGACATCTACACCAAGGAACATTAGGTAAGTCCTCATGTCTACCCGCTGAAATGCATAATTCGTTCTAATAAAAAAAGGAGCTTTGTTAGAGAAATTTCCATTGTGGCTGGCCATGTTACAATTCTAGATCTACCTTCCAGTTGTTAGATTACTGCTAAAGGAACTTTCTCTAATACAAATTATTGGAAATATGAATATGTTGAGAGGAGGGTGAATAAATATAATGGCCAATTTTAACCAATCAAAACACTTTAATGCACATATGATATTAACCACATTGACAACATGGAAATAATATATATATTCTTTTGTTATGAATGATCTTGTAGGCAACAACCTACTATTACATTGATTTTGTGGCACCAACCTCCTGAAATGTTTTACTGGTACCAACAAGAAGGAGGCACAACCCCTTGAAATGTTTTACTGACACCAAATAGGAGGAGGAACCAACCCACTAAAATGTTTTAATGGCACCAACCATAAGTTCTTAATTGAATTATTTGTTTATGTCTTTAGCTTTGTTTTGTGCTGTTACTATGCTCTACACACCACTCCTTATTTTGTATCTTTAGCTTGGATTCATCTGCAGTCCTTGTATGTTGCTCCCATATTTCACAACATTCAATTGCACTCGGATTGGAAATTTTCACATGTATTCCTTAAATTTATCTTCTGAACTCTTCCGCGATCATACATCCTCCAAAGACTTCATGCCTCAAACTTATATCACTCTTTTCGCACCATAGAAACACAACAACAATTACGCACAGGAAAAACCACTGCTATGTCAGTCAACCATCTTCACCCTAAACTTCCAAACTTCTCTAGATTATTTCTACTGAACTAGATCAATAAATTCATGGTAAGAATGACAATTCATGGAGGACCATCCATAAACCCTAAAGTATTACTAAAATGTCTTTTACTAGAGATCCAGTCTAGATGACCCTGATAGGATTTAAATTGTTGACTCCTTGAATGTTTAGGGGCTTAATTTTATATTCATGAAACCACATATTGCGACCACCTTTACAATGCTATTATATGGTCCAACCCCTAGATGCCCAAATATATTTTCATTTGACTTTGACACCAAATACTTTACACCTCACACTTCCTGACCTAAGGCAGGGACTGAGTGCTTAAGCCCTAAGGGCATTTAGGTGCCTAGTTTAAACAACCACCATCTTCTAAAGTGCGCTAATTGATTCAATTAACATAAAAAAACAGAGAAGCCACTTCAATGCCCCCATGATTATCTGAACTTTAACAAGGGGTGGAGGGGGGATTTTTAGTATATGAAATTAAATATCCACCACCCTTTTGGAGTTCTCTAGGTGATCTTGTGCATCGATCAAATTTGACAATAGAGATATCACTTCGCCCCCCCCCCATGAATTTTTGAACTTTAACAAAATGAGGGTGGGGGGGGGGGGGTTTGAAGTTTTTTTCTTGACACGCATGACACTTGACGTTCAAATTCTCCATGTGTCAACCAAATTGCCTAACACTATGGAGCCTTAAAAAATCGCTCCTTAGCATGAGTCCTATAGCTATTCTAACTCACTTGATAGATCATTTCCACCTCATTTTCACATTAGTTCCTTGCCACCTATCATGCCATGTCGCTGCCACATGTCACTTAGAAAAGGGCCACTTGGCCACTCAATAATCCAAAATACACCTACCACATGTCCTCAACTCAAGGTGGCCTGTCATCAATGCCACCACTTCTACCTGCTAGTTGTCTCCACATCACCTTTCCATGTCATATGGGGTCTAACTGGTGTTGGGTAATCCATGATTTAGTAGTTTTCACTATGTCTTACCTATTATACCTCCTAGATGCACATATTCCTGAATGGCCTCGAGGCCTCAATAAATTTCGTTTATTCGACATCTGCCTATTCCAATTGTGTGATTGATGAACACATCCCCAGAGGCTCAGATGTATGGATGCCTTGGGGAACCCCATATGATTCTAGATTCCCTAGATGTTTGGATGAATTCAACATCTGCCTATTTTTTGCCAGTGCACTGGATAAAAATTGAGATCCTATATCAATATGGTTATCCATCCATTCAACTTTTCAAACAAAATCTACCTATCTCGACCCTCGGATGATAGAATAACTAGTGGCCATTTGGAACCATGACCCATCAAAATCATGCTTATACTGCATCACTTCAACCTGAAAATTTTCTTCACTCCTAAGGAATTAGAATAAGTGCCATATATCATTGGAAACCTCTCTGAGAGGGCTATTCAACCAAGCATTTTTCATGTGATTTTGAACATGTTACCTCGTATGGCCGAATAACTAGTGGCCATTTGGAAACACGACCCATCAAAATCATGCCTATACTGCATCACTTCAACCTGTAAATTTTCTTCACTCCTAGGGAATTAGAATAAGTGCCATATATAATTGGAAATCTCTCCGAGAGGGCTATCCAACCAAGCACTTTTCATGTGATTTTGAATATTTTACCTGTAGACAAAATTCCAACAAATCTAGGTTTTCCAATTGACTGCATTTACTTCAATAATGAATATTCAACAATCTCCTCCTAAACTTGACATAATTCTTCCATCCTACTATATTTTGACATCAATGACATTGCAATTGAAATCAATGACAACATATGCAACATGCAAGGATAAGTATACTTTTGTTTTCTCATCTATATAAATTTGGAAAGATTTTACCAATAAACATTTGCTAGATTGATAAAATGGTTTGAGATGACTCCATAGCCCAATGGGGAAGTAGTTGGTTTGGTTTTGGTGTTCTTAGCAACCCACAAGGGGCTACTTTGCCATAGCTGGAGCTGAATTTTGATGTGTTTTCATGTCATACATTAACTGAGTGAATTTGATTCATACTTGAACATATATCCCTCTAAATGTATATCAAATTTGAAACCTTCAAAGTGTTAGATGACCTTCATTTATTGATCATGAAGACCTAGCAATTACTTAATAATTCAAAGTCAATTTCAATGTTGCATTGTTTATTCACACTAGGTCAATGGAGATGGTTTCTCCTTTTCAAAGGATACTAAAAATAAAAAAACTTGTTGTAATCATCATCTCAGTAGATAGACTTATGTTTCGACTTTGTCCAACACTTTACATAATAAAAAATGTAATTCATATACCTAATATATTTCCAATTTGGTTTAAGAACTTGCATATTTAATTTACCCACATCTTCTTAATTCTATCTTCCTTATTTATCCATTTTACCCTTTTCTTTCATTTTTCATCTATTTTCCATTTATAATTATTATTTTCATTATTCTCCCACATTACTCCAATCCCTACTTTTAATTACTTAGGCATTTACTTATCTGCAACACTACATTCATAATTAATCATTTTTCTGGTCCTCATTATTCTCAAGACTTAAATTATTTTCATGCATTCACATATCCTAAGTTTTTCCCCTTTTTTCTTTGTTACACTTCCCAATAACATGTGGCAGTATCTTTTGGTGACACTTGAAAGGTATTGGTTGGGAATAGATGATTAGATAGTGACTTGGCATGGTAACTTGGTATTGAGGTAGTGACTAAATGTTTACACTACACATAAGCTATGTGGCGTTCCATGACTCTTCCTACTTCATACACAAATAATATGGGAAGTCTTTTTCCTTATAAACTATTACGAATTCTCTCCCACTATACATGTGGGATAAATAGGGTATATTTATAGATCAATGCCAATATTCATGTGGAGCAAATCAAAGGTCGCTAAGCTACTATTTTTTGGAGGTCACAACTTAAATTCTCGGTGTACAAATTGTACTACCCTGTTCTATCTTGACCTTGAGATATAATTTTTTAGTTTTATTTTGACTTTGAGACTAACACTATCATTGATACATATGATTGTTTGAGGACATATAATAATAATGATCCAAACAATTATTTCTTGTGATTATGAGTTTTGTTATGCATATTATGAAGTATTTTTATAACCTATTTTACCCTCATCTGAGTTAGTTGCTTTAGAGTTTATACTTTTTACCAAGTTGCACAATTTTTACCATTTTTTGTGAGCCTTTTAGAGAAGGGACACTAGTTAGCCCTTTCCGTTCAACATCCCTCCCCTGCTTACTAGTCTACATTTAGGGTTTGAGATGTTGATTCTCCCTATGTAACTAATGTCTTAGTTGCACTTTCTAGAACTACTCATTCCCGAGGAGATCAAATGAAAGGGTTAAATTTATGACTTGTTTAGGGGTGAATTATTATAGAAGTTTCCTATCTTCTCTCCCCCTGTGCATCCAAATTTATTCTCCCAGGGAGGTCTAAAGGCCTATATATACTTGTTATTATTAAATTGTAGAAAGAAAAGGCTTCATTTGACTTGTGCTTAGTCAAAAGAGGAAATTTGAATTTTCACATCAACAAGATGACTTGAGTTGCAGTTAGAAGGAGTGACATGGCCAAGTCACTTAGTTAAGTCATTCAATTTGAGTTTGTGGGAAAGAAGTAGAGTTGTGAATGAGTTGATTGCTAAGATCTAGCAATCTTGTGGAGTTATAGTTAGTGAAACTCATTGATGTGATATCTAATAATTAATAGAGCCAATATGAGTTTAGTTGAGTAGTTGTAACCATTGTTATCTCAATAATCTCTTAGTTAACTAGTCAATTTACCAAAAATAGCCATAGTCATGCATGCAATTCGAATTGCCTAGTTGAGTGGAGGGAAAAGACATAATTTTATACTATTGAGTGTACAGAGTGGGTATGTAGAAGATGAACTAAATTTCTCATAATTGCACAAGGAAATAGGAATGAGTGCAAGAATGCGAGTGCAGGCAGAGAGAGTGTGGGAACGTGAGTGCATGGAGAAGAAATTTGTGTCTATTGATTTCGGTCTGAATTCATCAACAATTGCAAATTTTGAGTAATTTATACATTGTACAAAAGCTATTTAAAACTACATATAAACCAGGTTCTTGATCTTCTCTTCGAGAAATTTTGAATAACAAAATTGTCGTGCATGAATTTCTCCAATGTGGGAGGATAACGCAAGTTTCCAAGAGGAATCAAAGATATTTTCCACAGGGAGATCGAGACTCAAAGGGAGTCTAGTTTCATAAGGAGCAACCCTATGGAAGCTAGTACTTAAGGATATGGGAAGATCAAACTCATTATTGCAGCAACAATGTGGAAGTGGCAACATATCAGTAGCAACAACAATATGAGTAGATCAAAGTTCGCTTTGTATGCAGCTATAGCTCTAGGGGTGAGGTGGGGTGACAAAGAGCCTTACTCCCAAAGTTGAAAATATTTGGGTAGGGAACATAGGAGAGCAACAAAATTTGCATTATACTCTTCTCATGGATCATTACCCTTGCTACATGGGCCCACATTATTCAGTAGCAGAACGATCAGTGTCAGTTGATGCAGTTAGATCTTAGGCGACAATTGCAGGCTAGTAGCGGTTAGAGACTTAAGAGACAATTGCAACTCAGAGACATACTTGATTTAGTATCTTTTATGCTTCTCAGTTGGAGATGTTGCAGTAGTAACAACAACAATGAGAGGGAATGTTAATTGTGTTACAATTATTTCCTATAGAAGAGTAGGATTGGGGTTGTTCAAAACCCTTTTCTTGCTAAGAGGGAGTGTTAAATTGTAGCAAGAAAAGGCTTCATTTGACTTATGCCTTAGTAAAATGAGGAAATTTGAATTTCCACATCAACAAGATGACTTGAATTGCAGTTAGCAGGAATGACATGGCCAAGTCACTTAGTTCAGTATAAATTCGAGTTTGTGGTCAAGAAGTAAAGTTGCAAATGAGTTGATGTTTAAGATCTAGCAATCTAGTGGAGTTATAGTTAGTGAACCTCAATTATATGAGCTCTAGTAATGAATAGAGTCAATATGAGTTCAGTTGAGTAGTTGTAACCGTTGTTAACTGACTAATCTCTTAGTTAACTATTCAATTTACTAAAAATATCCCTAGTCATGCATACAATTCGAATTGCCTAGTTGAGTGGAGGGGGAATGCATAATTGCATTTATAATTTTATACTAATGAGTGTACAAAATGGGTATGTAGAAGATGATATGATTTCCTTAGAATTGCGTAAGGAAATAAAAGCGAGTGTAGGAATGCAAGTGCACGTAGAGCGAGTGTATGAATGCGAGTGCAGGCTTAGTATTTTCCATAGTAGTCTCAGGAGGAGGCGACTAATATTACAGTGTAGGTTGAGCTTCAAGGATTGAAGTTGTCATTGTAATAGATCATTATTCTTATTTGATATAATACAAACAAAAGAAGGCTTTTTCCCAGTTGGGTTCCCTAGTAAAAATATTGCGTTCATTGTGATTGAATGATTTCATATGTTTCTATTGTATGTTTTCCCTTCCATAGATTGAGTAGAAGAAATTTGTATATATTGATTTCAGTCTGAATTCATTAGAAGTTGCAAATTTTGAGTAATTTCTACAATTATATCAGTGGGAAATCTATATCTAATGTCTATACTATAGCACGAGAGCTATGTTATTTTGAGAGGCCATTCTTCTAGGAAGAGGAAACCATGTTGGTACGCTGAAGGAGAGGTTCATCGTGTGCCATTGAGGTATACTATTTTCATATGTTATTTTGATTATAATTAAGAATTTATTCCCTTCCTTTATGTTATTGATATTCATGTTCTTTACATGTTGTTCATGTATGAATTATCAATGACGATTATTGTGCTAACATAACCTTATATGAAGATATTTGGGTATTGATTGTTGGTTGTGTATGCGCAGGATCTTGGCTTGGAGATTGGAGACTAGGATATTTGGTGTCCTTGAAGTTGGTTGCACCAACTAACTATTGTGTCTTCACATGAAAGGTATGAATTTCCTTCTCCTCTTGTGATTTAACTCCTGTCAGCATGATTAGAGGATTATTTGAATCAATCTTTGCACACACATTTGTGTAATGAGTCCAGGGAAAGGCTTTTGGAGCAATAGCTCCTTGTGGTTGCATTATTTCAATCACAACAAGTATCGTGATTGATTATGTTGATAGATTTGTATTAGATGTTGTTACTGCTGGATTTTCCAAAACTTATGATACGTATATTTTATGATGTTTAATTATTCATGATTAGATATTACTAATGATTTTCTTAGTGTGGCGGGGGACCACAGTGGCACATAGGTGCATGATTAAGTAGTGATTCTAGTTTGATCATTGAATTATTTTTAATATTAAATTAAATTATCAATGATTAATATGCTTACAAAATACTGATGCCATGTATAGTGATGTAGGCACAGGGTACGTTCTTACCAAATTACTTACATGGTTAATGTGGATGTACAAAGAAAATTGGATCTTCTTTGGAGGGTGAAACACTTTCTATAATTACACCCATGAGCACTCCAATCGTAGCTTAGGTTGGAAAATGTAAGGAACTTTCATCTTGAAGTTACACAATGTTGTGAGGGTTGGGAAATGGGCTCAATCACTCATGAGATATAACTAAGGGGCACACATTAAGGTGAGCACCTTAATCCTTAGTCACCGTTAGTCTCACAATAAGAAAAATCCCAGAGTTAATGACTATCTCCATTATTACACTCATTTTACCTTTAACTAGTCACGTATACTTGAAGGGAAATTGTTGTGGCCTCCTTGGAACTATGTGAGGTAATTTTTGAAGGGCACAAACAACTTGGAACCCTTCGTATCAGAAAAATAAAAGGGTAATTGGAGCTCAAAATAGATGATTATATAACTAAATCTAATACAAATGGATGAATATAAAACTTGTTTAGTGAGGTTATTAATTTAATAAATATAAAATGCTTAGGAAAAATGGATAAGAATAGTACACTAATATTTAAATGATGAAAAATTGAATGAAATAGATTATATATATATATATATATGTGAAAGATATCCTATTAAGTAGAAAATAATAAAACTCATGAAATAGATATTGACAATTAAGGATACGTGTGCATAAAATAAATATAACCTAATTAATAAATGGAAATACTATTATTCATGGGAACATTCCATGCAGAAAAAAAAATAGAACTAGAATCTCATTCAAAATTTGACTTATGAGGAAAAGAAGGAAAGCTACAAATTCAAAATGACACTTATATAGCTAACTAAATTTAAAGAAATAAATGTGCATCAAAATATGAAATATGGAAAAGAATAATGGGACAATTAAGAAAAAAAATAAGAAACTTGTCATGGGTGAGGGAAATTGGTCTTTTTAAATAAAATAAGAAAATGAGTTTCACAAGAGCTTCGATAAGAACTTGACACATGGGTAAGTGAATAATAAGAAAATTTGGGGATTATGAAAATGTTAGTTTTGCATTGGAAGAGAAGTAACAATAATGAAAACTTCTATAAATATAAGACTAAATTAAGAGGAAATTACCTTATGCACCCTAATGTTGAACAATTGTCCTAATGCACACATTTCTATGTAGTGACTAGGTTCAATTTTGTTTTGAGTTTGGTGAGTAAATATTTTGTATAGTGGGAACCTCTTGAGCTTGGTGAAGCTCTTCTCCACATTTCTAGAGTTAACCATTCCTTCTACAACCCCATTGTAGTTTAGGGGTCCGTGGAGAAGGAGAGTACTCAAGGAGTAGAAATGTAGGTTCATTGGTGAGCCAACAATGTTCAGTTAAGCAAGGGAGCTCAATTTGCAAGGGGACGAAGTTGTTGGAATACATAAACAAGATATTGGAATTGTCATCTTTTAGTGTTTAGTACCAATGAAGCATTTAATTTGTAATGACTATTCAAAAATTAATTAAATTTCCTTAACTAGTTATATGAAGAATTGATATTGAAGAGAATTGTAATTATTGATTTATGAAAATTTGTAATCTTGCAATAATTATTGAAAACTTTTAGAAAAAAATTGTGTATAAATTTTAGTTTGTCCAACATTTAGGGTGGACACTCCACTCATGATCAAGGACTAGAAAGCTTGATGATGATCAAACAAGTGTTGAGAAGCCTCACATAGATAAAGACACAAAGTAGCTGTTATAGGACAATTACTGAGTCAATGGTCAATTTAGGGATAAAATTTAATTAAAAATAAAATAGGTTCAATAGTTATATATTAGTTCTTAAATTATTGACTTAAAGGTTGAAAAAATATGATAAGAAATTTCATTATTGTTTACATGCATTTTATTGGGTGTTGTCTAAACATGCTATGTTTTGGAGTTTTTTTTTTTTTTTTTTTTTGGAATCAGATGGATTTTTTTGGCCCTTACATATATGGATTCAACACCCTAAAAAACCCCAAGGTACTCAAATTATGGAGAGTTTACAACTCAAATTTGTGATTCCAAAATATCCATACTAGATTATCGACAAATTAGACAAAAAAACTCTCCAAAACATAAAACAAATAAACTAAATCTTATGTAAATTAATAAAAATCAAATTTTATGTTTTTGTTTTTTGTTCACTGAAACGGGTATGTTTTATTAATATGAGGAGTAGATTGGACTCACGCCATGGCGGCCATCATTACATTACTTCCATTTCTGTTTCTTATGCTGATACTATATTCAGGATCCTCATGGATTACAAGGACGATAAGAGCTTTCGCCATTTATGAAGAGTTGTCCTTTCCCGAACATGCAACCTTTGTTTGCCATCAGGTCTGCTTCACTGTTTAGGCTTCTGAGAATATGGAGGAATTTGTAGGAGTCAAAGTCAAGAAGGACACTCTTTAATCTGTTTAGAGATTTGTTGAGACATGCATTGTTAAATAGTTTGCCCGTGTTTAAATTTTTTATTAAGATCTCCGAGTCTCCAAATGCTTGGAATTCTTTGTCACCTCTGTCTCTAGATATTTGACAAGCTATAAGGAGACCTTGAATCTCTGCCTGATTGTTGGTTTTCTGCCCGATGCCCCAGCAAAAACTGTCCCTTTTTGTGCCATCCGGGGCATAGATGACCCCTCCGGCTCCTACTGTCTTGGGATTGCCTTTGGAGGCTCCGCCAAAGAAAATCGTGGTTGTTTTTTGTTGATGCCACCATTCATGGAAGTTGGCTTCGGAGTCCCTTTTGCGCCATTCCGGGTTCACTGAATGAGGGGCTGTTAACTGCTTCCGAGGATGAGGGGAGAGGGGGCCCAACCACCTCTCTTCTTCGGGGAGGAGCAAGGAGTCTTCTGGAGAATGTTGCTGTTGGACGGCTTCGAGGAGAAGGGATTTGGCCTTTTCCGCTGCCATGAAAGGAGTTTGCAGCTTGTCACTGAATTTCAAGTCATTCCGGGTCAACGAAATCTTCCAGCATACAAACTTGGGGATAGCGTTCTAGACTTTTCTCCAGATGGACTTGCTGGGAATTTTGCTGGGGTAGCTTTGATTCCATGAGTCGAATAGATCAGCAACATAATTATGAGAGGGGGCTGGGATTTGTAACTCTTGTAGAATGAGACCCCATACTTCTTTGGCAAACTTGCATTCCATAAAGAGATGTCTGGCTGTTTCTGAGCTCCTTCTACATAGCTCGCATCTATGCGGCCTTGCTATGCTTTTCTTCATCAAATTGTCTCCAGTTAGCAACTTGTTGTGGACCAGCGTCCAGAAGAAAAAGTTTACTTTGGGCAGCGCTAGCAGTTCCCAAACTTTCTTCCAAATTCTGGCGGTTTACTATTGTTCCTGTTTGGTTGAAGGGCATTATAGGCTGCGACTGTTGTGTAAATTCCAGAACGCCCCCATCCCCAGCTATCCTTCATCTTTCTGTTCATTGGGGCAGCTTCTTCTAATAGATCTTCTAGGACGCTCTTCTGCTGATATAGTCGCTCTGGGATTCCAAAAAAAATCCCAGCTTTGCCAGTTATCGTGGCAATCCTAGTTTGACAGATCGTAGAGGCTTTTTATACCTGCGTGTTCAAGCCAACATTTTAACTCTGCTATTTTGTCTATTTCCGCGAGGGGATCACGATTCATAATTCTATCTTGCCATAAATTTATGTGTTTACTGCTTCCTGGGATCCTGTACGCGCTGCGCATGTAGAAACTCATTGTTTTACTGCATAGTTTCCATACCTGGGAGTAGTGATTTGAATGCGCTGACTGGATATTTCTGAGCTAGACGTTATGTGCATATTTTGTTTTCAGCATGTCGCTGACAGGGTGTTTGGGCTCTTTGAAGAGTTTCCAAATGATCTTGCCTCCCAACGCCAGGTTGGCTAATGCTGGATCACGAATCTGGAGGCCTCCTTCAGAGATTGGGCGCTTGACCATGTCCCATTTCACTAAATGAAACTTGTTTTGATTTCCTTTCCCCCCCTTCCAAAGGAATTCCTTGATAATTTTAGAGATTTGATCTATTACGCTTTTGGGGGCGAGAAGGAAGGCTTCTTGGTAGATAGGGAGCGCCGATAAGACAGTCTTGATCAGAATGAGTTTTCCTGCTTTTGTAAGCCAATATCCTCCCCAACCTGTGATTTTTATTTTTATTTTGCTGATGATTTCAGACCACAACGACCTCTTATTGAAGCTGTTTGTGATGGGGAGGCCAAGGTATTTGATCTTTTCCCATTTAGCATGTCCTTTAAAGCCTATCAGGTTGGAGATACTTGTGAGCTCTTGCTGCCTAATGTTCCAGCCATAGACTTCACTTTTTTTCTATTGATAGAGGCTCCCGAGACACTGCAATAGCTATTGAGAACATAATCAAAGGCTTGGGCTATTCTGGCTGAGGCACCTCCCAGGAGGAGGGAGTCATCCGCCAAGAGAGCATGGTTCTGTGCTGGGGAGGATGAGGAGGGTTTGAGGCCAGGGAGGGAGCCTGAGGCTTTTTCAGCAGCTAGATTTCTACTGAGGGCATCCGCCATCAGGATGTAAAGGAAAGGGGAGAGCGGGCATCCTTGCCTGAGGCCTCTTTGGGCTTGAAAAAAGGAGGAGGGTCGACCGTTTACAAGAGGGTAAATCCAGGGGTTGTGGGTGCAGGAAATGATAAGATTGAAAAAATGGGGGGAAAAGCCAAAGGAGAGGAGGACTTTGTAGAGGAAGGAGCGGTTGACACGGTCAAAGGCATTGGCCATATCAAGTTTTATCAGCATGCCTTTTTCTTTGCGTTGATTGCTTGAGTGGATAATCTCCTGCACCTGGATGACATTATCTAAGATGTGCCTACCTTCTACAAAGCCACCTTGATTGCTAGATATCAGCCTGTTGAGCAGTGGCTTGATCCTGTTAGCTAGCAACTTTGCCAGAATTTTGTATGAGGTGTTACAAAGCGATATTGGCCTGAATCTGGAGAATGTTTCTGGGTTGGTTTCTTTTGGGATGAGGGTGAGGTAAGTGGAGTTGGTTCCTCCCCCTACCTTGGCTTTTCCCATGAAACCTTTTACCATATTTAGCAGATCAGTTTTGATAATGTCCCATCAGGTCTTGTAAAAGTGAATGGTGAATCCGTCATGCGTAGGGGCCTTGTCCGGATCCATAGACCAAATTAATTTGCTGATTTCTTCTTCAGTGATGGGGTTGATGAGAACAGAATTGTCTTCAGGATTGACCAGATGAGGGATGTTGGAGAGGGGGTCAGCAGTTTCCTCCTCATTGACATGGTTATCTGCGGTGTAGAGCTGTCTGAAATGTTCAACGGCTACTTCTTTTATTTGACCGAACCCTTTGCAGATCTACCCCTCTGAGGTTGTTATTTCAGAAATATGGTTTCTGGAGAGTCTTCCTCGATATTGGCGATGGAAGAAAGTGGTGTTCCGTTCACCAGCTTTTAGCCACAGACTTCGAGACTTCGTTCGCTAATACTCTTCCTCCATCCGGAGAGATCGATATGTTGAGCATTGAGTTTTAACTTCTTTGTCAAGGAGCATTGGGGTGATTTCTCCTCTTTCCATTTCTGCTTGCAGGGCCTCAAGGGACTGTACAATTTCTTTTCTTTGGCTGGTTGGATTTGGAACCGGTTTCTTTATCCAATCCTTCAGGGCTTGCTTTGTGGCTTTGAGATTTTGGTCCCACACGTAACTGGAGGATCCTGTGACTGGTTTTGCCCATGTAGTTTTCACTGTGTCTATGAAGCCTTCCCTTTCTATCCAAAGAGAGCTGAATCGAAAGGGGATTGGGCTAAGATCTTCTTCATCTTCCAAAATAAGCTGGATTGGCTTATGATCTGAGGTCAGTTTGGGCAATATTTTGGTGGTGATTATCTTCTTATTCATCATCAGTGTACCTTGGGCTAAAAACTGGTCCAGTCAAGCAGAGATATGGTCCTCACCCACTCGGTTGTTGGACCATGTGAAGGACCCTTTGACCGGAGTGAGATCGAGAAGATCCCACTGCTGGATTAGGTCTTCCACCATGGGGAGCATGGGGTCTCTGTTATTAGTTCCTCCCCTTTTTTCTTTTTCTTTTAAAACTATATTTAGATCCCCGGTAAGAATGATGTTGCTGGGGGAGTGTTGCTCAAGGAATTCAGTGAGAGATTTCCAACAGTCTCTCTTTTCAGAATACAGAACAGGTACATAAAGGTTGAAAAGGGAGATGGTTAACTTACTTGTGCAGTGCGTAAGTTCCGTGTAGATCCAGTGCTGGGTCTCATGGTATTTGTTCAACTGTAAGAGATCTTCTGTCCAAAGTGTTGCGAACCCTCCAGATGAGCCTCTTGCGCTGACTGCTCTTCCTGTACTTTTCTTCCATTTATTCTTGCTGATGTCTAGCAGGGCTTTCCCCTTTATCTTAGTCTCTTGGAGCATTAGAATGTCCGAGGGTTCTATTTTCAGGAGATCCTTGACCGCTTCTACTTTCGAGGGGTTTCCCAGACCTCTACAGTTTCAAGAGGTGAGGCACATTATTTACCAGGGGTGGGGTGGGAGCCCCCCTTTGTGGGCCTATTCTTGGAGTTTCTCCCGATTGACATCTCTATTGTAGGCTGGATCCCTTGAGTTTTGAGCCTTTCCGCCTCCTCTTCCCTTGCTTCTCTACGAGATTTCCTTCCAACTTTTCTTGTGGGTTGCTCGAGGGTTTCCTCCTCTTAGGAGTCGGAGCTTTCAGCTGGTTTTTTCCTTGCTACTTCTGCGTATGAAGGGTTAGAGGGGCTTCCTTGGAGGGCTTCTAGATGAGCCATTTCTACATGTTTTGTGTTGTTGATGGTAGGATCGGTCTGGTCCACATTTTCCGGGGCTGCTGTGACTGACTTGCTCTGGCTCTTTTCTTTAACATTTGAGATATTTTCTTGAGTGGGATTGGAGCTACTTGGAGTCTCTTTCTGAGTGCCTTTCCCATTGCCTTTCTTCTGATTAGTGGTTTTTTGTACTTGAGTCCATTGCTCGCCGTTCTGTTTTAATGGTTGTTCTTCTGCCTTCTTCTTGTAGTGTTTGGAGAAGTGCCCATAGCCATGGCAGTGTCTGCATTTAAATGGCAGTTGCTCATAGTCCAGCTCTTGGACATGCGTCTAGCCTGCGGCTGTAAGTTTTATGGCTTCCGGCAAGCCCTCTTCCAGGTCGACTTCGACACAGATGCGTGCACATGAATATTGATCTTTTCTTACCGCCTGATCTATGTATTTCCCTAATCCATTGCCGATGATTTGGAGTGAATTCTTGTTCCAGCAGTGTAGGGGGAGATGAGGGAGCCGCACCCACACCGGTACAGCTGATGGGACATCCTGGGTTGGGTCGAAATTTGGCGACCATTTGTTTAAGTATAGACCTTGGGGGCCCATAAAATAAGGTCCGTTTATGAAGATTAAGCTTCTATCCTCTGCACTTTCAAATACAAAGATGAAAAATCCTTTGCCTACGAAGTAGCTTTCTATACCTTCTTTGATTAACGGCTTCCAGTTCCTTTGTGTCCAGTCCTCTATCGACTTGGGTGATGGCCAGAGGCCCGTGAACTGGCCTATGAGGCCTCTCTCAGCGAGGTTCAAAGCTGCTTTGAAGGTTTCTTCTTCAGGAAGGGCTACCGTAGGGATGGAATCCATCTTCTTGACAAACTTCTGCTGATTGACAGAGGGCGATCTCTTACAGCTTAAAGTGATCATTGCCTTGAATGCTGTCACTTGCAGGGGTGGGGGCAGAGGAGGGTCCAAAGGGTCCGGGCCCCTTGAGGGCGCCATGGCTAGGCGCAACTGCTCAAGTCAGGCAATCGCGCAGCAAGGAGCAGCTTCGATCAGGTTGATGCGGGGGGAGCTCAGGAAGGATGGGGCAGGGACGGACGAGCCCAACAGCAGGAGGCTGCCAGGCGGGGAGGCCGCAGGAGGCAGCTCAGGAAGGGGGGCACGCCGGCTAGGTCAAGCAGAGCTGCGCGCAGCTGCGAATAAGTGATTGTATTTTACATTTTATGTTTTTGTTAATCATAAAATAACATTTCTATTTAAAGCTTGTTGAAATATCGAGATGTTGTGACTTGCATTCCAAATCTTCTATGTTAAATATATATATTATATAAGGAATATATTAAATGAATATAACATATAATTGAATTTTCTATTTTTTGTGGAATACTTTATGTATATAGTAACATATACTTACACATATGTGTGATTAATAAATCAATCTATATGTTTGCTATAACATGCATCAAACATCTATTCCTTGAGAGGGGATCTAGAGTAACCCAGTTATTTTAGATCTATAATAAAAACCTTTCCAAGCTATAATAATATTTCACAGACCTTGCTTGATCGGGTAATAAAAGAATTGAATCGTAATGTGTTTACGAGATAGGCAAGGGATATAAACCCTTAAGAGATTACGAGGGTAGCAATAATAATGAGTAATGCTATTAAGGTTATCCTTGTGATAGTGTTTATATATATATATATATATATATATATAATTGATATTTATATTTACTTAATGCAAGTATCTTATATTTTAATAGATAATTCTAGGTAGAAATTTTAAATAAAGTTTGGAATATATATATATATATATAAGTTTGAGAATATAATATATACATTTTAAGTATTCGTTTAATAGATTATTATTTTTTTTTTTTTTTTTTTTTTTTTTTTTTTTTTTTTTTTTTTTTTTTTTTTTTTTTTTTTTTTTTTATTTTATTGGACATTAACAAGATATGTATGTTTTTTTTAGCAAAAGAATAATGGCAGAGAAACCCTAATATTATTGGAATTTAATGTAATGAATAATACTTTTAAATTTATTGTAAATCGGAATTAATGGATGAAATAAATTTATCTAAGAATATATGTATATATAATAGTTTATGATAAATTTTAATAAAAAATGTGTTGTTCATTTCCATGAGGCACTGGATAGACAGTGATAAGGTGCTATGTTAAGGCACTCTTTGATGTAAAGTCATTGGCTCAATTTCCTACTCTAAACATGGTAATATATTGGACATGATGAAGATATAGTCCTTCCAAGCTTACGAAAAAAAATGTGTTATTCAAGTGTCTTGAACAATAAAACTAGTGCTAACCCTTGTTAATACTATGTCATTCTAAATAAACAATCAAAGAAAATATACCCATAGATTCCTTTAAAGGAATTTTGAATAAGACATAGATACACGATAATAAACATTTAACTAAGTCTTTAGAAAAAGGTTATTCCTTAATTTTCATATATAGGTCATATGTTGATCTGTTGTCTTAGAGGTTATGGTCACTGCATAATTTGAGCAAACAAGAGCTTGTTAGAAAGATAAATAAGTGAGAAAAACTTGGAAGTGGTTTACATGACTGAAATGACATTTATCATGCTGAAAAATTAGATTACCATCATAACCATTTTTTATGGTAATAAATTATTTCTAAAAAATGATAATTTTTTATGGTAATAAATTACTTTTAAAAAATGATTGATTTAAAGAGATTTTTGAATGTTTAAAGTGGACACTTCTTTCGGGAACACATTAAAATTTATATTTACCAAAGCGACATAATACTTAGCAAAAGGGTACAAAAAACTAACTCTTAAGTAGTTCCAAGATTAAGAGAGGATTTTAAAAAATATGTAAAAAACATTTAGAAAAGAGGGAGACAACCCCTTCTAGCATAGTAACTAAAAAAACTTCCTAGTTGAGTCTTATAATATATACTTCTCATTTAGAAATCATTTATGATTTCATTTCAAAGTCATTTTGAATGTCAAGAGTCGTTTTCTGACTACTTTCCTTTTTTCTCTTCCAGGTCTTTTCATTTACTTGGTCCATGGGAGCCCAGCTCACTCCATTTGGACAAATGCATTTTAATGTTTTTTACCATTATGAACTTTTTTTAAATAATTGAATTGAAGGTTCCAAAGAGAAACTGAAGGAGTTCCTAGCTAGCGTGATATTTTGACTTTGATTTATAAGCTTAAAATTGAAAGTGTATAACTACTTTCATCCTATCAATTTAAATGGATATATTATGTTAAGTTCTTTGTAAATATGGTATGTTTCTTTTCATCTTGTGTGATGACATGGTGTGTTTTACTTACTAGTTGCTAGAAGCCAATCTTCTCACAAGCTTTTCTTTACTCATTAAATTATTATGGTGTAAATATCATTGTTAATATAATTTCCATGAGAAAAGTCTTTTTTGTTTTCACATGCAAACCTCATAGATGAAATGTTTTGCTATGATATTTATTCCCTTTTCTTTCCATGAATGAGATGATGTGTTTTAAAAGTAAATCTTCTATATGAGTGCTTCATTGGAAGATTTGTTGGTGTTTTCTCTGTAGCACTCACCCACTACATTCATTTGAGGATAAAGAGAAGAATATTCAATCTATCAAGAGAAGAGAACCACCTCTATAAAAATAATTGTTGGGAAAAATATGTGGGGGGGGGGGGGGGGTGGGGGGGTGAATCAATATTTTTAGTTCACCTTAACTTTCAGTTTCACATTCAGAATTCTGTACGCTAATGTAATTCATACAACGTGCATGTGTACACAACTTTAGTGAATTAAACCCGCATATATCTAGAATATTATTTTTTCATAATTTCCATAAGTGATTTAACTTAACCATTACATTCACTATTTCTTTAGTCATTCATTATACAATATTCATGGGCAGTAAAGAGTAGATAAATCATCAACACATAAGAAACACATTAACACATATGGACACTAGGATTTTATGTGGAAACCCAATGTGGGAGAAAACCACCGTTGATGTTGTCTTTGTCTTCTTCTTTTATTATAAAGAAAATATTCATTACATCTTATACTGATGTAGACTCTTACCAACATGCATGCTACTACCTGCATAAGGCTACAACCTCCACTTGTTCACTAGCACCTATTGGAAGGGAGCTACAACCCCCTAATATCGTTTACCAACTCCTACCATAAGGGAACACCTACCCATTGAAAAAGTTTACTAGCTACTACTAGAAGGAAGTTCCGACTCCCTCACTGAAGGCTTCAACCCTCAACACCCTTCATGGACCATGTTCACTATATTTCATACTAGATTGACCTATCTCAGATACACATCAAAACATGTAGGCCACCTTTCATCAAATTTTCACATTGGACCCACATAAGTAATAAGCCCTTTAACAATATACCTAACTGAATACTGGATCACAAAATATGAAATACAATCACTGAAACACCACTGAATACTAGTCACAAATAAACTGAATCACTGATGTAACTGAATTACTAAACACTGAACCAACCCAAGTTACTAATAAACCATTAAATGATCAAATCAAGACCAATCAACTAATCCAGATAATACTCAACCATTCACTGATTAACCACATTGTTAGATACCATAAATTCATCACATAACTAATGTACAGTAATTGAAAACCCTATTCAAATTGACTTCAGAATATATACATGACTATTCTAAAGCATGTTCACATATATACATGCTTCATCTTCATAAAACCTGTGTACAGATTTCAAATCACTGAATACTTAACACTTTCAAGTTGAATCACTATATCAACCAATGAATTACTGAATTACGGAAACACAACAACAACTAATCACAAGTATACAAATACTGAATCACCAAATACTCAATCACAATTTTGTAGCATCATCACTGATCGATATACCAAGCCACAACAAAATCAAACCAATCCACATTGTTAATTACAAACCATTATCATCAAGACATCATTGATGAAAAACAACAAATAATATAAAATTCATTAACTATCATCACCAAGCAACAATTCAAACCCTAGAATATATACATGATTTCAGTTAACCAGATCTGCATATACAGGCTTGTCATGCATAAAAATAGCGTATATCTTTCAACGTATTGAATACCAAAACCCAAATCAGGAAACAATATAAAACAAATTACTTCAGAATATATACACGACTACTACAAGACATATCCACATATGTACGCAACTATCCAGAACCAAAAATGCATATGGATCTTTAAATTACTGAAACAAAACTTTGCTGCAAATCACATGTCAATCCCAGATCTCTGCACACATACTATCAAAGGCTACATATCTCAGCAGATATATATATTCATGATCATAATTCTACCATAATCATAGATATTGCATTGTTAGTCATTCAAACAAGCAAATCAATCAAGCACATTAGAGGAAATTCCACCCTAAAAGTGGCCTCCTAAGGAAAAATAATAAAATAATAGTTAAAATAATAAAATAAGGGTTATGATTTTTGGAGGGAAAATAATAAAAGTAATTTTTAATAGTATTTTCGGGTTATCTCCTTATAGGTTTACCCAAATTTCAAGTGTAGACACTCGATGGATGCAGAATTAAATTCTACATCCAATGAGTACCTATTATGCATACTTTTGAGAAGACCCACATTAATAAAAATTATAGATACATAAAGGCGTGTTCAACATGTTGTTTTAATGCATCTGCAATTTTTATTAATGTGGTTCTTCTCGAACTCGTTGGATGCAGAATTTAATTCCGCATCCAACGAGTGTCTACACTTGAAATTTGAGTAAACCTATAAGGAGATAAGCCAAAAATACAATTACAAAAAGTAGTTTGTCTTGTTTTCCCTCCAAAATATTTACATGTACCTCTTTTTAAATTTAAATGATTTTGATTGGTTTACATTTTATGACATGGAAATTACGTGAAAATTTCATGGGAACTTTTAGGCTAAAATTTCCTATAATGATATATTCAATACAATTTCGAATATTTCAGATCTGAACCTTTTCCTTACTCTCTGGTGCACACTTGTTCCAAATCAGATCACACATGAATAATTCATTACATTGCACATTAAGCTCCTTGATCTCCTTCTCCTTATATAACTTTTTCCTTTACCAATACCACATGCAAATCCCTTGGTAATGTTGCTGGTATTCATTTGTTAGGATCAAATAGATGTTGCCGTCACAATACTATGGGTGATTACAATGGTAATAGCTCCCTTTTTTTATTTTCCATAGGTAAGATTTCTGTATGCGATTTTTGTTTATAGAACCCATGTATGTACATGACTCTTCTTCACAGGGGTCTTGTATACTTTTTCAAACTTCATATTTTCATCTTCTCTCAATTGAAACTTGTAATAAGGGTGCCAACACACTTCCTCATTTCTGTAACACTTGTACCAATGTTTTTGTCATCTGCATTAGTCATATTATAACTATGTTTCCATCAAGGAAATATTTTGTCAAGTAGGTTTCCATTAAGGAGAACACATTATCCATAATGCCAACAATCTCCCCCTTTGGACTTGATGACAACCACTTTGGTGTTTGGAAATCACCTGTAAACACCTACAAACACCAAGTCTTCTCTCCCCCTTTGACATCAAGGGAAAATGGTTGAACTAGGCTGAATGGAGTACTTTCCCTCATAGCGCTCATCACCGTAAGTCTGATCTATTAATATGAAAGATGAAATCTACATACTGACCATGCTCCCCTTGAGAATATACTGGGAAAGACTTTATGACTCAATTACATGACTATTCATAAATAAATATGACCTTCATTATCACCAATGATTCTATGCTCCCATGATTATATCAATCACCCCAAATAATGGGGTAACATATATGACATGATCTGATCCTAATAGCCCAGACATGATTGAATTTTACAATGATTACAATAATATTCTTTTCATTATCAATACAAAAATAGATATACATGTCATTCATAGGCAATAATATATTCTCCGTGCAACGCATTATCCATAAATAAGGATTTCAATAATGAAGTATATTTGTAGCAGAAACATGATAATTAGCAGCAACCATCATGCACCACATAGGAATCTGTAGCATAATCGTCTGAAAACAACAACAAAACTGATATAACAACAATAACATGAGCATCCTCATCATCAAGAAGAAATATATCATTAGGAAGAAAAGAGAGTGTAGCATCCATCCCTTCAATATCACCAACACGTGCCCAAATATGAAATGCATCCAAGCATCACTAAGCAATAGTAGTATCACATAAGATTTTTGCAATAAAAAAACTCATCCCCTTGACCTCATGCCATCAGGGTCAACATACTTTATCCACATATAGAAGGGGCCACAGTCTTCAAGCAACAAATACATATCAATCTCTTGGACCACAACACCATATGCAATATATACAATGACATACTCTCTTCATGCATCAACAACATATGTGAAAACAAAGAGAACCTCAACATTATCAACCAACATCAACAACATGCATACACTCCCCATCAAGTACATCAAGATTTTTATAACAATAGTTGTAATAAGGCATTATCCATAACTTCATTACATGTAGTCCAATCACCATTGATAACCCATGACACAGTGACACCAACACATATATTTTCAGTAGTGAGAAATGAACCAATGACAGTAGTAATATCCATGGACTCATTATAGACAAAATCATGCAACAAGGAGTGCTCAAGAAACCATAATGCCAAGAATTAAATATTAGAAGCATAGAAGATGCTTCCCCTGAACCTGTGCCTACTCTTCATTATCAATTATGATGACATTATCTCCTTCTTACTATCCAACAAAGTCAAGAACAATAATAAAATTTTTCAACAATTCATCACTTATCATGAATCATTATTCTTTCGCACATTCTTAAGTAGCATATGAACATCCTCAATAGATTGTAGCAAATCAATGTTAAATAAAAATGCCAATAATGCACCAATGGAAGTATATGAGAATCTCCCCCTGAATTTGTGCTACTCCTTTATTATTACAAAAACCCATACGATACTATATAATTCAGAAACTGCATGAATACATGATTATCCTTTATAATAATGCATACAAAATATGACATGCTATTTTTTCTTAGGCAAAACTCCCCCCCTGAACTTGTCATGTCTGTTCCTCGTCACAGTCACTTCATCAGATGCAACATTAGTAACATATACATCACCAAAATAACATATGGAACCATCATAAAGGTACACATGCATAACCCCCCCTAAACATATACCATTGATCATGTGGGCATAATAGTCATCATCTGTTTTCTATGAGGCTATGCTCCTCATATTTTCTTCTGCAATCCCTATGAGAAGTATGCATTAAGTAAAATAGATTACAGAGGGGACCACCTTCCTTTACTCTGAATCTAGAGAGGAGGATATAGACCTATTAATTCTGCTTGGATTCTTCTTTAACACATATAGATTGTCTGAATTTCTATATCCTTTAGCTATAGTTTTCCCAATGTCCTTTTTTTTTATTTATAATTTTGCATATACTTGAGGTGAATACAATTATAGGCCCTTTATCAACTATTTTACCTACACTTAGAATGTTATCCTTTAGTCCATCCACTAATAATACATTCACTTCTTCTGTCTTCTTAATATCAACATCAACATTACCCTTACCTAATACCTTTTTAGATGTACCATTTCTAAGAATAATCTTACAACTCTTGTTTTTCTTAAGAGATAAATTTGATCTTATTTTTAGACATGTGATGAAAGCATCCACTATATATGTACATTGATATTCTTCTTCAAATGAACACAGAGCAAGCCCACACCTTACTTGTTCTTCTTCTTTTTTGCTTAATATGAGGAGTTTTGGTGGACCCATCTTTCTCAGGTCTTTTTGGTAACAATATTCTTGTCATGTTTCTTTCTTTGGAGGGAATCTTCTTGTTGTCTTATTGACTTGTTCCTGCATTCTTTTTCTGCATGTCCAAACTTATTACATGTATAACACCTTACATGACCAGAGAAGGGGGCATCATAATATTTCCGATTCAAATTTTCTCTTATTGCAATCAATAGCTTTGTGACCAAATATGTTTCATGTAAATCAATAACCATGAAAGAAATTTGAATACCTGGGAGCTGATGATCTTACTATAAAGTGGATACTTGCTTGAGATCGAAATAATCCTTCTGCAATTGGCTGCAATGCGTCCATAGTTATGACATATAAAGCATTCAATGTCACTGACCAAGGGAGATAATTGATTTTTATTTCTATTATTGGGAGAGAATGAGTTCTTTTAAAAATTCACTTTCCTTGATTGTTGGTTTGGTTAACATTTTAATTCTTTGCTTGGATTATTAGAGTTTGCTTTGGTAACCTCAAAATTGCTTACACAAGCTTGTGAACTAGATTATCCTTTAACAATTTCATGAAAGCCAAGGCCTGATTTGATGGAGGGAGATATTTGCTTGCTAAGAATGTTATCCAAAATCTTAGTACTATCTTGAAATCTCAAATATTTATCTTTTTCTTCTAATTTACCTTTTAGAATGTTTACCTCAACCTCTAGCCTTTGACATTGTTCTTCCTTTTCTAGATATGCTTCCTCATCCCTTCTTCAACCTTTCTTCCTTCTTCTACTTGCATTCTTAATTCGATGATCTCTTCCTTAAGTCCATTTTCTTGTTCTTCAAATACTTGAAGTGTCTCCTCATGTAGCTTTTTTGAATTTTCAAGATATGGTCTTAGGGAAAACGGTCTCAACCTCAATTCCTTCATAATATTGTTTTCTTTCGTTAAGTTGTTCAAATTTTCTTGCAATACTTACCGATATATTATTATCCTTGTTTTTATATGCTTGCAACTTATTCTACAGATTGTTAATCCCTTTCAAAGCAAAATCAAGTTTTCTTCTAAGAATAAGTACTTATTCTAACCCATCTTCTTCTGAATCAGTAAATCCACATGATATAACAAGGGTCGTTTCATCATAACTTTCATCTTTTGACACACCATAATTTTATTTTAGAACAAGATTACCTGTTGGTATACTTGATGAGCAATCTTCCTTTACATGTTCTCTTTTTCCTTCATGAATAACTTGTAGATTATCCCATATCTCCTTTGCAATTTCATAGTGCATGATCTTCTTTAATACTTAATCAGATACATTACAAAAAATTGCATTTAATGCCTGACTATTCTTAGAGATTTCTTGTCCCGATAGTGGAGTTTTAGTATAACCATTACATATTAAATGCAAAACATCATATTCTAGGAACATTAGCTTCATCTTTTCTTTCCAATCCTGATAATTAGCATCATTAAGTAAAATCATACATTTATTTGCCATACTTACTGACTTGTCTTGATTTGTTGCAGATTGTTCTTGATTTGTGAATGCATATATTGCCATAACATCGGATGCATCAATGTCACTGCTTTCCTGACTTGACCTCATCCTTTGTGCTTCCTTCTTCTTGTTCTTCCTTCCCATTACCCCCGATCCACTCTTAAGTGATTAAGCTTCTATTGGAGTGACCTACTCTGATACCAATTGTTGGGAAAAATACTAAGATGGAGGGGGTGAATCAATATTTTTACTTCACTTTAACTTTCAATTTCACATTCAGAATAATGTATGATATTGTTATACATACAAACTTTGTGTGTACGTGACATTAGTGAATTAAACACACACACACACACACACACACACACACACACACACACACACACACACATATATTACTATTTTTTCATAATTTCCATCAGTGATTTAACTTAACCATTGCATTCATTATTTCTTTATTCATTCATTATGCAATATTCATGTGAAGTAAAGAGAAGATAAATCATCAACACATAAGAAACACATCAACACACATGGACATTGGGATTTTAGGTGGAAACCCAATGTGGGGGAAAACCATCGTTGTTGTCATCTCTGTCTTCTTCTTTTATTATAAAGAAAATATTCATTACATCTTTTACTAGAACATACTCTTACCAACACATACACTACTACCTACAAAAGGGTACAACCTCCACTCATTCTCCAACACCCACTAGAAAGGAGCTACAAACCCCTGATCTTGTTTATCGACTCTTACCGAAAGGGAGCACCTACCCCCTGAATAAGTTTACCAACTACTACTAGAAGGAAGCTTTGAATCCCTCACTAAAGGTTCCAACCCTCAACACCTTTCGTGGACCACATTTCACAATATTTCATATTGGATCAAGATGTCTCAGATACACATCAAAACATGTAGGCCACGTTTCATCAAATTTTCACATTAGACCCACACCAACAATAAGCCCAATGCTAATATACCAAACTGAATATTGAATAATAGAATATGAAATACAATCACTGAATCACCACTGAATTTCAATCACCAATAAACTAAATCACTGATGCAACAGAATTACTGAATACTGAACGAACCCAAGTTACCAATAAACCATTATCTGATCAAATCAAGACCAATCAACCAATCATGATAATATCCAACCATTCACTAATTAATGACACTGTTAGATACTATATAGCCATCACAGAACCAATGTGTATTCATTGCAAACCCTAATCAAATAGACTTCAAAATACATACTGTTAGCTTCCTATACCAATAGGTTTCATTTTTCATGATTGACTGGAAGAGTGCCAAATATGTTCATCCTTTCCATGCTGCAAAGGTTCCATATTTTGAAGAATTTCACTATATACAGGTGGTTGACTCTTGCCACAGTTGATGAATAGCCAGACAGTCTAATCCTGGCTAGATCATGTTTCAATTTACTTGTCTTAGAATAGAGAATAAAGGTCTGTACAAACAGCTCAAGCGTGGCAGACAAGTAGTTAGGTAGAGAAGCAAAGGGTCTCAACAGCTTAATCTGGGCCCTGGAAGAGATAAGGGTAGACTTAGTTAGGAGGGCAGCTAAAAGAAAAGAGAAGAATCAGGGTTTTCTAGTTCAAATGCACCCAATGAAAATGAAGAGAAAATGTTAGGTATACTAGGTTGGGTAGGTAGTTTTGATGTTATAGAAGCAGGTTTATGAGCAATTTTCTCCTTTGGAACAAGTTTTCATCTCATAAAAATCATAAGGTACCATGGCAAGGTGGCTACAAAACAAATGGAGCATGACTAATTCCCATCCCCATTTTTCCAAGAAACACTTACTAACATCCCCCCCCAAGGACAATGAGATCTCCTCATTGCCTTTAGTCCACTTCATCTCATAGAAAAACTAAGTGAAAATGTGTTTTCACCTAGGCAAAACAAGCCACATTTCTTGTGTAAAATGTCTTTATTCCATTTTGCCAAGTTTCCTAAACTTCACAACTTGGTACCCTTTCATTCCCCCCATGCCTAAGTTTTCACTCTATAAACTTAGCCTAATCCATACAAATCCATTCCACATAGTCATATTCACCTACTAAACACTATTATATAGCTCCTATGTGAATATTTCCCCTCCCTTACTATGTAAAAATACACAAAATCCCTAAATATCTAATACCCCGACCCTTGGCTAACTATAGCTATATTATAAGTTTTTTCGGGAGTTATTGGTCCACTTGGGGCCAATAACAACCCTCCACGTGCCCCATTGGGACTTGTTTAGCCTCTGGCTAAATAAACAGCCGAAACCTGCATATTAAACCCACAAAACCCATTTAACCAATGTCTGAAATACACCGCAAAACATTAGAAAATGACAAATAGTACCGCGGGTCCCCCAGAGATAACCCGCTGCCACCTCCATCACCCGCCGACCTTCCGACCGTCGTTGACAGATTCGACGGTTGTCGGCGATATCGGAAGCCCTCATATGCCGAACTATAGCATCTGGTGGATGGGTGGTATTTCCGCCGTACCGAGGACGCGTGTCAGGCGCCCGACGTGTTCGGAGCCCCCCCCCCCCCCAATACCACTTCCCTCCAAAGGCGGTGCGGGGAATACCGCTTACCACCCCACTGCCTCCCCGCTGACGTCATGCCCACGTCATCTGATGATGTCACCCCCGTTGCCACCCGTCTATCTGCTGATGTCACCTAACACATCACCCACCACGTCACCTGCCATGTCATCATCCATACCCTGCTACACGACAAAATTACGTCATGCTGATGTCATCAGACCAAAGCACACCAAAACCCACCAAAGTAAAAAATTTGGGTAAAAAGAGTTAAAAACGCTATTTTCACCCATTTCTGTTTGTTTTCTATACGCAACCTGTGCATGCTTTTTACGTGCAAAAGAGCATTTTCACCATACAAGTCCGCCACCCAGCAGCTTTTACTCCACAACTCGGCCCCTCAGCTTAGCTGGTCAGCTACAAATCGACCATTCCGCCGTAAAAGCATGTATTTACGCAAATCTACTCCCGAACCCTGTTTTTATTGGTTTTCACTGTAAAATTGCCCACAGAACCCAGAAGTTGGAGAAAACACCGTGTTGCTGCCAAAAATACCCACCAGAACCTCTGTCTCGCCAAATTCACCATAAATCCGCACATTGAGCTAAAATTGAGCTCGTTCGGGCTTGCAAATTCTCCAAGGAACCCCGAAAACTACCTTTTGCCCACAATTGTCGCCCATTGTGCCAAAGAAGCCCACAAGTTCTATCTCTCCAGCTAATTTCTATCCACAGAGCTAAATTCAAGCCAACAAACCAGTTTCAACGGTGAAATTCTCGGAGAAAATCCACAAAGTTGTTGTTTGCCTGTTTTGCTTACACAGAGCCAAAAATTCCAATTTGCAACAAAATTTAGCCATGGAAGGCCCAGTAGCCTTGAATATCACTCCTCTTAATGCACCCCACAAGGAATTGTATCATTTTCCCTTAGCTGATAAAGACTATCTAATCCAAGACTTAGTAGGCTACCAAAACCATTTGCAAGCAGTCTGTGAGCTTAGAAACAGTTACCTAAGCCAAAATGATGTTTATGGCATATGGGAATCAAATTTACCCATATACTACCTCCCCTCTGTCAATATTTTCCCTGAGATAATTCACCTCTACTGCGAGAACTATGAGCCAAGTAAAAGGACAATTAAGACTCCATCTGGAACTACCCTCTTTCATATTACTCCTGACTCCATAAATCAAATGCTGAACTTCAAACCAACCCACCTCTAGTTTCCTCTTACTATGAAATTCTTGCTGGATGAAGGTCCCAAACTCTCGAACTTAGAGATAACCAGAATTGCCCAAGTATTTATGAGAGCAGATCGCCAGCCTAAGGAGCCACCTCCTTTTCACTATGCATCTTTCAATGAAGTGGGTAGATTAGTTGTTGATATGATATCTTTTGTTCCAGGGTTCAAGACAAGTGAACATATTGATGAAACTATATTGGTTTTGATGTCTATATTTACCCCAGGGCAGCCCCCTGCTGTCAAATATAACTATGCCAAATTTATTGCCAACAAGATACATGACCAATTGTTGAATCTAGATAGGGAGGGAATCTCTAAATATTCATCCTATATCTATCATCTGTTCTTATATTATCAGCCAGATATCTTCCAATTACCCATTAGAAAATTGGACCATAAAGGGGAAAGGAGGTTTGTGATTTTTTGGACCTCAATCTTTCATGAAGACCGCAGTGCTCCCTACTCTTATTGTGAGTTTATTGATATGTTTGTATACCCAGTCTCTTCTCTCCTGATGAGAACTCCTCCTCCTAGACTGACATATATATGCAAAAGATACTACAACTCTCCAAAAACTATAAAATAGGTGACTGGTACTTTTACCAGAATCACACTATTCTCAGGATATATGGCTGTGAGCTATGCCCCTACAGGCTATCAAGATATGTGCCAATGAGACTGTTTGCCTTGGAATATTTCAGGCAATTCATAAATTCAGATTTGACTCACTTCCATAGCACAAAGAAAAAGGCCCAATTGAAACTGAGAGACCAGTTAGACCCTTATGTTATGAACAAGAAAGAGGGATGGAAGGATGTTGATGAAATATTGGGTCAAACACTCAGACTAAAGAGAAGCTTTTGGTGGGTACCCTATGACCCAAACGGCTTTATCAATGCCAGAAGGGTAAAATATAGGCTGGCACCTTATGAACATTACAACATCCCTGACATAGAACAATTTGCCAACCAAGATGAGTGGGTGGAGGGCACACTAGTTGAAGAGCTCACTGAGGAAGAGAAAATGGAAGAAACTATGAAAAATATGGAAACAACTCTTGACTTAGTTTCTTTTCGGCAGGTGTCATTCAAGATACCACAACAAATCGGGGAAGGCTCATCAACTGCTACAACTTCATAACAAGTTTCCCAAGAAAGGACTACACCAACAACAGGGACAACAAAGGGCAAGGAGATAGTAGTTGCAGAGCAAGAAACAATGGAAGAACAACCAACTACCTTAAAGGAACACAGTCAAGGGCAAGCCCCTTCACTACAGGCACAAGCACCAGAAGTACCAGCACTACAGACTCCTCTTCTCGAGGAAAGAAGTAAGAAAAGAGACCGAGAAGAGACGACACCTGCAAGTGGGTCAACAAAACAACAAGAGGCCAAAAGACAAAGGGTAGATCCTCTACCTTAAGAGGACATTGTGGAAGAAATCACTGAAAGCACAAGAGGAGAGAGGGCCATTAGCCAACATACATCCACTAGCTCTCACAGACAAGAAGTGGAGAGGCAGCATGGAATGGAAGTCTCCTCCTCAAGGTCGCAAACTAAGAAACGATCTGATATCAAACAATCATTTATGGGGATTAAGGCCCAAAATGAGTCATTGAGAATTTAGCTGTATGATCAATTTCTCAAAATGACACCCTCCAAACAACAAAGACTAATGGTAGCTTATGACATTAAGGAGGAGAAGATGATTTTAACTCATTTTAAGCCTAAGGTTCAGCAACCACAGCCTGCAGCTGACTACATGAGGACCAATCTAGAGGTCCTTTCCAAAGATATACACCCAATGGACCAAATAGAATTGCACAAACAAACAGGTGAAATGGTCTATGCTACATTGGCAGACAAGGCAATGCTGGCCCACCAATTGAAAGAGTCATTAAATAATACATCTGCTCAATTGGATTTGGAGAAGATCTCTTCTCTAGCCAAAGACAACAGAATAAAGAATCTGGAAGAAATAATTATTGAGTTGGGACATGATCCCAAGGATGCCAAGGGCATTAAAGCACTGATAAAGAAGAAGGAGGAAGATATTGCTGCCCTTAGGAAGCAATTGAAGTTGCTTGTCACCATGCATCCACAAACAACAGAACTAGCACAGGAAAAGGAAGAAGAAGATGTAATGGATTTGTTGATGAGAATGAATCAAAGGCTAATGCAAATAGAGCAAGAGTTGGAGAAAGAATTGCAATCCAAGCAGGGAGAGTTGACCTCCCAACCACCTGAAACAACTCCAACAATTGTCACTGCGCCCCCCACAGACACAGTAGCAATCCCTCCCACTGTGCCAGCATCAACAATAGGTACAGATGCTATAGCAGCAGTAACAACAGAGCCAGAGACTAGCATGAGGATGGAAGAAATGATGAAAGCAGTGAAAGAGCTAGAAGCTCAAATGTCAGAGCTCAAAGAGGAAAAGAAAGACTAGCCAAACTAGAGGTGAGCTATGACAAGTCAAAAATAACAGTGGCAGAGAAAACCAGAGAGGTGAAGGCCCTGGAGAGTAAGGTGAAATCATTGGAAAAGGATCTCACCTTGCATAAGCCTCTAACAGACATTAAAATGATTTTGTGGACCAATATTGACCAGTCTATTACTGACCAATGGCAATCAATTCAAACAATCCATGAATAAATTGAATTGATAGAAAGGGCCCAAGTGGAAATTCAAAGGGCCAGGGCATCATTGGGAAATATGCCTGAGCAGGCCAATAGGTTGATCCAATTTTTTGAATACCCATACTAAAGAACATATAGCAGCTTTGGAGATCTCGGACAGGACATGCACCATTTTGACAGTGAAGAAGGTGCTAACAACGAGAAATTTTGTACAAACGTTGGAGAGGAAGTGCCAAGAGATGAAAATGGACATTAATGTCTTCACAGAGAAGTTCACAGTCTTGCAGCAGAAGGGTCTACCCAGTTTACTAACCAGCAATCAAAAACTATTATCACATCAAAATTATGCTCACAGGGTAAACATGTATGTTACAAATCAGATCACTGCATCATCCAACACTTCAGAAGACACAGGACCTCCTTCGGGACAAAGTTTATATGACAAATTGGAAAATTTGTTTTATATAGAACATGAAATAAATCATATTTTTGAAGTCAAGCCTAACTTTCACAGGTATACTGAGGCTGATGAAACACTGGTAAAAATACAAAGACATCAGTTTCCTACAGACCAGTGGTGGCAGAGTATGCTGGAAATTTTACCTAGGTAATTTTGATCTTTCTGTCTATTTACACTTGGTCAAATAGCAAGACACGTGGCAGATATAGAGGAAGGAGATCAAGCGAGGATCGGGATGCATTAAAGCTAATTCAAGAGCAGGTGAAAGGATCAGGACAACAACACAGGAATGCAAAGTGAAGACACAGCTACCAACCGACTTCCTGAATTGAAAAGTCAAAAATATCTTGTCAGTTAAAGCAGCCAACACAGCCACAATTACTCCTACATTTATTTCTGCATTTATTCCTTTGTCAGAGTAGGTGAAGGAAGTTATTGCTTCATATCTTATCCACAAGATATTTTGTAACTCTCTTTTTGTATAAATACCTCCCCAAGGAATGTATTAGGGGTTGGTGATTTTCCTCTTTGGACCACGCTGTAACTCTGATATTTTTTAATACAAAGGCTGTTGAAGAGCACTGCTGCTGGACCGTTTGAATGTGGATTTTATTTTCCGAGCTTTGCTACAGAATTCTTGTGTCTTTATATGGATCAATAAGTTATTCTAAACCGTGTTTTGTGTTTTCTACGTTTGCAAATTTCATATATGTTTCATAATCTTAACAACAGGGAAAAAGAATAGCCCAGAACTTGTTTAAATACACTCTGTGTTCAATTCTTGCTGTTATTTATGTTTTCTTCAGAATTAGGATAAACAGAAATTCTTAAATGCTTTTGTTTCCACTAATTCTTTCACTGTGAAAATTGCCAAGGAATTCTTTACTGCTCCTTGAAAATATTCATGCATTTTCCCTCTGCCATCATGATGAAGGATTCTTGATTTCCCTTCACCCACTAGCTTACATTCCATCAATTTCTAGATTCCAATACTGTTCCAAAATTGATTATCTTTCTCTGTAGTATTGCCCTTCATCACAGAAACACACTCAAAAGTCCATATTCATAAACTCCATTTGCCCAATGGAATAAACTGTTTCAGACTTGCATCCCAGCTCTGTTTAAAATGACCATCAAAGCCAACTCAAAACAAAATCCTGCACATCATAACTAGCATAAAATACTTCAAAAAACAAAGTTAAATTATAAAGAGAGAGCCCCCTCTGGATGCAGTTTGGCTAGAAATTGCATCTAAAAGATTGGTTAGTGGTTACCTCAGCCGTATTCCCTTTTCTCACAAGTTTTGGGGAACAACCTGAGTGATAACACATACACGACTGTTCTAAAGCATGTTCACATATATACGTGCTTCCTCTGCATAAAATCTACGTACAAATATCGAATCACTGAATATTGAAACAATGTCAAACTAAATCATTGTATCAACCATTGAATTACTGAAGTACTGAGACACAACAACAACTAATCACAAATATACCATTACTGAATCACCAAATACTCAATCACAATTTGCAACATCATCATTGATTAATATACCAAGCCACAACGAAATCAAACCAATCCACACTGTTAAATAGTGACCATTCTAATTAAGACATCATTGATGAACAACGACAAATAAACAAAATTGATTAACTTTCATCACCAAGCAACAATTTAAACCTTAGAATATAAACATGGCTTCAATTAACTATAACTGTGTATATGCACTTATCATGCATAAAACCCGCGTATATCTTTCAACATACTAAATACCAAAACCCAAATCAGGTAGCAATCTAAAACAAATTATTTCAGAATATATACGCGACTACTCAAGGCATATCTGCGTATGCACACGACTATCCAAAACCAAAACTGTGTACATATTTTTAAATTTCTAGAACAAGACTTCACTATAAATCACATGTCAAACCCAGATCTTTGCGCACATATTGTCAAAGGCTATAGATCTCAAAAAATATATATTCATGATCATAATTCTATCGTAATCACATATCTTTCATTGTTAGTCATTCAAACAAGGAAATCAATCAAGCATATATGCAATGCAACTTCAAATCTTTTAGATTTGAACCTTCTCCTTGCTCCCTGATGCACCCCTGTTCCAAATCAAATCACAAATGAATCATTCATTACATTGCACATTAAGATCCTTGATCTCCTTCTCCTTATATAGTTTTTTCCTTTGTCAATACTATAGGAAAATCCCTTGGTAATTTTGTTGGTATTCATTTGACAAGACCAAATAGACTTTGCCATCACAATACTATGGGTGATTACCATGGTAATAGCTCCTGGTTTATATTTTCCATGGGTAGGATTTCCGTAGGTGATTTTTGTTCATAGAACCTACGTATGTACACGACTGTTCTTCACAGGCGTTGCACACAATTTTTCAAACTTCACATTTCATATTCACTCGAGTGAAACCTGTAATAAGGGTGCCAACGCACTTCCTAATTTATGAAATACCTATACCAATATTCTTGTCATCTACATTAGTCATATTATAACCAAGTTTCCATCAAGCACATCTTTTGTCAAGCAGGTTGCCATCAAGGACAACACATTACCCATAATGCCAACAATGATGAGATTCTTTCTTATTCCCCACAAGATTTCCTTTCAATGTTTATTATTTTCACTTTTTAGGAAAAAATATTAGCACCCATATTAAGTTAGTGTAACAAGGCATGAAGTAACGCTTAGCAACACACATTTTCTTTTCTTCATAAAAAAAATTGAGGTAAAGGAACTAATACATGTTTCAAATTTTTCCAAGATGACCTAATTTTGATTGCACCTATCAATGAAAATTTGATGACCATAGTCTTGAAGGAATGCTATTGTTCCTATAGTAGATCATTCCATCCAAATAATCCATCCATTCGTGTGTTGGGCCATAGGAAAAAAATCCATATGGTTTTGATGCATACAACATATCTAGGCAATCACAAGTGTGAGACATTCAAGATGAAAACAATCCAATGAATAAACCTTTTCAACTCTCTAATATATATAAACCAATGTGTTGGTGGATTAAAAGTAGTGGTTGTGACATTCATATGTACCAACCTTCCACAAGAGAATTCAAAATGGAAGGAGTTTTTCTTGAAAACCATGAAGTTATCTAGCCTTTGCAAGAAATATTCCAAGTGAACCGCAACTCCTTATAGTCATTATTTCAAAATTGTTGGGGTCATAGAGCCCTAACTAGGGCTTGAGGACTATTGAAGCTTCTTTCTCTCACGGTGGTGTTCTCATTCCTAAATAGTATTCTTTATCTTCTTGGTTTTCTAACGTATTAAAAATTTTGTAGACTAACCATGGGGTGTCTAGTGACACACCAACCATTAACCACAAAATTTTGCTCTTTCATTGATGTCAATAGAGGCATACATGTTAGTCAAGACCAAGAGTTAATTGTTAATATTTAACAACTCCCATACCGACCTTTGAGCAAGTCAAACCCTCATCCAATAATAATTGAAGCAAGCAAAGGGAAAATGACTGTACCAATGCCACCTTTCCTATGACATTGGCCAAAATAAAATCCTTTAGGACCTAATTAAATAAAAGGTATTGTTGTACACAACAAAACCTTGTAATTTTGAATTGCTACAAACACATTATCACTTTGCTAATAAAAATCATGATATAACACAATATTTTATCTACCAAGTTCACTTGAATGTGAGACATTCCATCAAACAACATTCATTGGGAACCTACTATGTCATGCCTGTCTTACTCATTCTTTTTAACACTAATAAAAGGATTACAAGGGTTGAAAATTAAAGCTAGTTTGCGTGACACCTCTCCTAGGCACTATAGTTGAGATTGTGTGATCCATCTCTTAGGCATCATAATTGGCACTGTGTGACACACTTAGAGCTTGTGACACTTGAATGTATGCTTTAAATTTTATGATTAACTAATGCTTAAAATTGTATTTCATGGTGATGTTTTCATTGGACATAGTTAGATCTACTAAATGAATTGATATTGCATGTATTATACACATTGTTATTTATAATAGGTGAATAATGATGTATTCATAAGCTAGCTTTAGGACCTACACTAACCAACATTAGATGTTGGGAGTGGCTTAAACGATAGTTTATTGGCTAATAAGGATTATGCATAGTTGAAAAAGGGACCTCTTTATCAAGCCTAGTATCCCTAAACCTAAAATGACTATAGGGTACCTTTGTGAAGATTTAATATGGATTTATTTTAATTTAAATGATTTATTAGTGTAAATGCCTCTTATAGTTTTTAGCTCAGGGCCTAGTGATGAGACCTTGGAAGGGAACCTCTCATGAAACACATCCATGCGTGACTGAACTCAAGTTTAAATTTGAACCCATTTAGATAGATAATTAATTCCCTTTAGATGGTTGAACTTATTTGCATGGGGGAATCTGCAACAACTATTTTTAGGGACTTTTGTGAAATAATAAAAGTTTCCTTATGCTTTCTTCTTAACCAAAACATAACCCATTTGGAAAGCCTTAGAAAGATAAGGTTAGATTTTGGATTGTTGTGATAATTTATAATAGTTTTTGTACTACTCATTTATTTCTAATTGGCGGGTAGAAAGGTAGAGAATACCAACTTGAGTTACAAAGGCATTTATGATGTCCTTGGTTGTATTTGGGAGCATTAATATTAGAGGTGATAAATAATGTAGAAGTGAGTTGAGGTCCTTAAATTTTAATATCACAACTTGAGGGTTGGAGGTGCCAAACCACATCATAGCTTATGAACAAAGTTTTTTACATTCTTACTAGGGGCCTCTTGCGTAGTATGAAGGCTATGCCCACGTGCAAGTCTTGTCTTGGATTGCGTTATTGTTATTCTCTTAGTTTCTCATATTTTGATCACCCATTTGGTTCTAGGCTTTAGCTGTTAGTGTGAATGAACCTATTTTCTAGTTACTGAACTAAAGGCCTTTACATGAGGGGCACTTTCATTATTTCTCATCATACAATTGATTAAGATGAAAAACACTAATAATTATGTAATTCCCATTTCTAAAGGAGACTTGGTTTGCACCAAGAAGGGAACTTCTATAAGTCATCTAGATACATATAAGTATTCATTTTCTGATTTTATAGCTTTCATTATTATTTATGCCTTGCCTTGAAAGATGTGGAAAGGAAGTGAGCTTCAATTAATTTTTCTACTCTGAAATGCATATTAAAATTTGTATTAAGTTTTAATTAAATTTCAGTCATTTATCTCTTTAGTAATAACCGGCTAAAACCATTTCAATTTATATAAAAATAGTTAATTATTCAAAGTAATAATTTGTAATCACTTGAAAAGATCAAGATTTAAATATTTTTATTGTGAAAATTCAAAAAAAAGGGTGAACGAATCAAATAAATCCCCTATTTGAACAAATTGTTAACTGCCACCTCTTTATGAAGCAATGAGACATTAAAACATTGTCATGTTCACTTTGAGTAGCTACCTCTTTGTGAAGTAAGCATTGGGGACCCATTGAAACAGTATATTGTTGACCTTGAATAGTAACTAAATATGTTTTAAAACTAAACATTTTGGTATCTTGTTATTGTTATATTAACATCAAATTGAATTTATGCACATAATTTAGCTATGAAGTGCTTAAGCAAGAAGGCCCACTCACTTCTTATTATGGAAAGTACATCAACATAACTTGTGTGAATGATTGATTTCCTTGCACCATTACATCCATCCAATATGTACATACTAGATAAATGATTATTTATGAATGAAGAATCTAGGGACATTAATGCCTAGCTTTCTTTGTTAAGTATTTAATCTAATGTACCCTATCCATGACATTACCTTTCTTGTGGTGGCCCCAATACCTTTGGTACAATTTATTACCATTAGGTATGCCTAGTGGGATAATGCAATTCGATATGCCATGTGGCATGTCCTAATAGAAATGCAATTCAATAGGTTTCAAATTGTGTTTGATTTAACGACTCACACCAACCCGCATAGAGAAAGAATCTACTTCCACTTATACCCAACGAGCAGATAAATAACGACTATGTTAGAATAATGGTTCACTGAGAAGTAACGAATTAGTTTTATTCATTATATAACATTATAATTATGATGTAAGTAATGACTGGAAGCTTATATCTATAATGAAAATTTTGTTTGAGCTCAAAAATGGATAAGATTCATTTTAAATATAGATCTAACATGAATGGAGAGTTGATTTTTTTCACATTTATATTTTTTATGAGTTGATATGATTTAAATGTTTTATATATATATATTTTTTTAGATTTTTCATAATTCTTATTTTGGTAGACAAGAGTAAAATTTCAATTTAATTTTGATGATTGACAACGTTACACATCATACTCAGCTGTAGAATAAGCCTCTGGCTCAATAAAGTTTAACTTCATTTGTGTGTTAATAATGTTTAAGTGTTGGGTGATACTTTTTGCAATTAAAATAAAGTGTATACATTATATATTAATATATATTATTTATTTTGGCGAACAAGAGCAAAATTTCAATTTAATTTTGATGACGGACAATGTTACACATCATATTGAGCTGTAGAATAAGCCTCTTGCTCAACAAAGTTTAACTTCGTTCGTGTGTTAATAATGTTAAAGTATTTGGTGGTATTTTTTTGCAATTAAAATTAAGTGTATATATTATATATTAATATATATTATTAATATTTTTTTAATTAATCTAAAAGAATATGAATATATATATGTAAAATTAGAAGAGTTGACAATTGGGTCAGTCTTGTACTTGGGTGACGCAAGGTTGATTTGGACCACTACCACTATATTTTTGAGAGCTACCACTTATCTTCCTCTCCATAGATTATGGTTATTTCTAGGGATTAAATCTTGAATCTCTTAATTTACACAATTTTATATCGTTTCAATTACCAATTAAGCTGTCTCATAAAACTAAAAAAATAAATATCCTTATAACAAAAATATTTTTTTATTATTATATATTTTATTAAAAATTGAATATTAATACATTCTCAAAATACTATAAAATAAAAATAAAATAATTTATTACTTTTGTAATTTTAAAATAGTTGAAAATAAGATACATTTTCTTTGAATGGTTCAATATATATATATATTTTTTTTTCACGCGGGGAAGGGATAAAGTCCCCGCTGAAAAATCACATTTTACATACATATTACACCTTATACAGTCACATCGAATCCACGTCATAGCCGTCAAATCAAACGGAATAAGCCAGAATCCGCCGAAAAGCGCCAGCATCTGCTGCGCAGCAAGAATCGATCGTGACCAGGGTGCGTGTAAACGACTTCCCCGACCACTATACCATGCACATCAAGTACGATTCAATATATATCCACATTAAATTTTAATTTCAAAATATATATTACCTATCTTTAAAAAACCTAACACTTCAATTAAACTTTTTAAACATAAAAACAAATCATACAAAAATCCAAATATTCTCCTAATTTATTAAAATCCCCATAAATCAAATTTGATCTTATTAACACAATCATTATAAATTAAGAAAATATCTTTTTATTTGTTATAATAAAAAAATATTCCAAAACACATTTAACAAATTTAACTAAAAAAAATTCCACAAATTTAACTTAAAAAATTCCATACATAAAATTAATAAAAAAGCAAGTGAAAGCGACTTGATACCTCGAGAGTTGTGAGACTAAAGGCCTATGAGCCAAATCAATGATGATAACATATGGGCCAATCCAGTTCACCTCGAATTTTCCTTGGGTGACACAATCATTGACAACGCTGAAATTGTGACTAAGGTCGAAGTGTAAAGATTACCCATATGCTACCTCATAATCTCCACTGTCATGTCTCCCACCATGAATTGACTGGATACAACATAGGATGGCAATTTAACACCTAAAATTCTATGCCAGCATAATATCTTTTAACTACTTTATTGTAACAAATTACCTAAGACTTTAAGGATGTTAATTTTTTTTTGTGGGATTAAATATAAATATAGAGTATATATATATATTTTTCATAAATTCCATGGAGGGTGTATGCTTTTGACATTTCACACATATATGCCCTCGATGGGCCACACCTCAAATTATTGAGTTAAGGATTTTTACTTATGGTATTTGAATTGAGTTTGGTTTGATTTGAGATATTATTTTGTTTTTTTCCACAAGGGAGTTAGTTTGTTAGTGTCTAACTCTAACATTTTTATTAATGTAATAAATTTTAAGAGATTTTTGTAAGAGTTATGATGTTTTTTATGATTCTAATAAATTTTAAGATATTTTGTAAGAGTCATCATTAGTTAGTTTAGTAAATAAAGTTTATAAGTATTATAAGTGGTTGACTCACATTATAAAAAAGGGGTTACAATTAGTTATAAAGGGTCATAGCTAATAAATAAAGTGGTTAATCTACATTATGTAAGTGACCACAAGTAGTGAGAGTTTTGGGTCTCAAGAAGCTATATATTGTTGAAGATAGTAAGAGAAGTTTTGTCTTGTGTTATGTAATTGAGCTATGCTTTATTAGAGGTTTCCCCCTCGAAGAGGCAAGTGAACAATATTGTTGTAGATCTTAATTAAATATTCCCATTGTGATTATCTCATTGTGTTATTTTCTGTGGTATCTCTGACATATATTCCCATTGTGATTATCTCATTGTGTTATTTTTTGTGGTATCTCTGACATATTTCACACTTTCTATATTTTCTGCAGGTCAAACATACTACAAGTGGTATCATAGCACTTTCCTAGGCTAGTTGCACAATCAATTTTAGTAATTTTTTTTTAACGCTAGAGACGTGTTCCGACGTCTTTTAACTATAGATATCTGCCGTTACGTGCATCAACCTGTGGTTGGGGAAGCATACACACAGGAACTACAAGAGGTGGTCACGTCTATTGGACTCCCTTCTAACCTTTGTTGGTACCCCTTTGAGAAGTAGCACATCATAAAACACCTGTACATGGACTACACTGCCACGTACCTTTGGTATATCAGAAGCCCCCCCAAGGTTACCCTGAAATTAACTTTAGATAAGTCGTCAACTGTCTTGTTGCTACAATACACCAAGAACAACACTCAGGGAGATTAACCGCACATACCTATGGTAGTTGGGTAGTACGGATAAGGGCACGATCGATCCTCCTTAGTCAACGCTTTGAAATATTGGGCTAAGTACTGTTGTTGGACCCCTGACATATATTTTGATTTGTAGCACTTGAAACTCCTTATTGCCATAGTTCCCTCATTTCTTGCTGATTGGCCATCACATTTTGTAGTATCTAAAAGTTGGGGTTTCTGCTGCCACAATCTTGATCAATCTGAACATCCAAATTCCTACACATTTTGCAGTATCCAACAATTAGGATTTCTGCCACTGTAGTCTTGATCAATTGGGATAGCAAAATTCCTACACATTTTGTAGTATCCAGCAGTTGGGGTTTATGTTTGATCCAGGTGGCTCCAGACACATGCTAAGAGGACTCAAGAAGGGTAAAAAATCAAAGTGTTTGGATTGTGCTCGAACTAGGTTCATATTGAAGATCTCATCGTCATGATCGCAGTGGTGTGAACGGTTCGTCAAATCGAGTTTGTATGCGAAAGTTAGGAGCAATCAAAGTTTAGGATTGACTTGGGTGGTTGGGTAGGGTTAACGAGGCAACAATTTGGACAAAATCTGACCACCGGATTCTGGCCAACCTGGGCCATATTCTGGGCGAATTTACGGTCTGTTTAAATTGTCTCCTTCGGTCAATTTTGCGAATTTTCAAAAATGGCTAATGCTTTTATATATATATATATTTAATTTATTTATTTAGGTGGCGGGGCATGACCCCCGCCACCTCCACCAGACCCGGCCTGTTTATATATATATTTTTTTTGGGCCGACGGGCCATAACCCCCACCGGCCCCTTCCCAACCTTGTCACATTAATGAAGTATGGGCGGGCGACCATGACCCTGCCGCCCCCGGTAACCACCATCCCAACACACTAATTAATAGGTGGGGGTGCGGGCTGTCAACCCCGCTACCATCTCCACCTCCTGTATGTACCACGACCGCTAGTGGAAAAGGGCCGTGGGCCACCAAAATAGTGGACCCGCCACCTAGTTTAAAACAAAAAAATATAATGTATTAAAAATGGGAGGGGTGAGGTTTGACCACCCGATCCCTCCTCAACGAATTACTTATTATTACCATTGTGCCAAACCACCTTCTTGGTGGATCCACCCTCCAAACATTAAATGAACCTATTTTCTTAGTGTGCCAGAGGTGGGAAGAGCACACACGAAGTTTGAGGCAGATCCATTGCAGGTGGCGGAACCATGAGCACTGCAGAGAGGGGATTGGAACCATGATCTGAGAAATTTCTCTAGGGGGCAGATTTTCACTTTGTCAGTTTTCAACAAATTTTATATGGTTTCAGCGTTTCTCGATGCAACAAACTCAATGGTGCTATCCGTTTCTCCGTAAAATATCTGCAATTTTTGGGCTTCTTCAATTTTGGAGGTATAAGATTGTCATTTTGAGTTTCGATGTATTTTCATTATTTTGCCATTTAATGAAAACAGGGCCTCCTTGTTATAGACATATTTGGGCACTGCAACCACAATCTTATATATCGATAAACCAAGGGCTATTTAACCCCTAAAAGTGTTGTTTCATACCCTAAAGGATCATGGTCAATTGATTACAACATACTGCTACTCAGAATTTGTCAGGCTTTAACAAAGGAACCAATCGACCGTTAGGGATCCTTCCTAAGTTACCGATTAATTTGAGAAGGGAAACCATTGACTTGAATGTGATGGTAGTCCAAGGACCATTAGATTACAATCTACTCCTTGGGTCTAACTATGTTTACAACATGGAAGCTATTGTCTCAATGCTCTTTCGAGTGATGTGTTTCTCCCATGAAGGCAAAATTGTCCAACTTGTTGACTAGCTTTCATTTCTCGGTTCAAACATAGATCCGAGTCAAACATCATCCCTAAATGGTCCTTTTGCATCAAGAGTGTCTCTTCAACCTTCATTCCATCCACCTAATTACCGTGAGTAGTCCGGTGATTGTAACGAAGCTTAGGGGGAATGCACCCTGGTTTGCTTCGGCAAACGAACCCAGCTGAAAAGATAAGTTTCCTTGTAGGTTATGTGATTGGAAGTGTTATCTCACAACATTCACCTTTGTCTATTTGATGGATAAATCCAAGGAAGTGTTTTGACCGCCGACTAAAACCATCCTTCTTAACCACAGTGATTTCCATATGGTTACCTGGAAACTCTCCTTTTCTCGATGTCTGGGGACATGCAAACCTTTTTATGCAAGAAAAAAACGACATATTTCATTTTTTTAGCTTTTTAGCTTTTTAGTGTTTTAGTTTTTCAGCTTCTTAGGTTAGGTGATTGGTTTGACACACCATTCACCTTCGTCTATGCCGCAGACGAAGAAAAGGAAGTGTTTTGTCTAGCTGCTTATGAAACTATCCTACCTAACCTCAGTAGTTCCTTAACTTTTAGTCTTTTTTAGCTTTTTAGCATTTTAGTTTTGTTGTTTCTAACTCACATAAAAAGAAGCTAAGCATATGTTATCCCACAGTTCAAGCTTATTAAAAAATGAACCAGGCCATGAGCAATGTTATCGCATGGTTCAAGCTCGTCAAAGAATAAACCTACCACTGAGCATATGTTCCCCCAGAGTTCAAGCTCGTTAAAAAATGAAACCACCTTCAGTAAATAACCTTCGTGATTGCCATAATATCAACCTTTTGAGCCTTGGTTGTGTTCCTGCCATCACCTCCATTCTTTTGGCCGATCATACACTTCCACTTGATTGTTTACCTTTTTGAGGAACAGCTGCGACGAGTGGTCCTGTTAGGAACCCTCTTCACATGACCATGTTTTGAGAAGTTCCAAGCTTACCCAGAACTAGTTGCTACCCTAAACGCCACTCGTTCCTCAAAAAATAAGTCTACTTTAAACTCTTTTTAGACTCGTTAAATATGAAAATATTGTCGAGATATTGGCCTCTTGAGCTCGCTAAAGTGATTGGAAGTGCCATCCCTCCTGTATATTTTAATCTTTTTCGGACTTGAGGGATTATCTCACGAAAAAGTTTGAGCGCTTGTCTTTTCGGCTCGCTAAAGTTATTGAAAATCATCCCTTTCATATTATTTTATCCTTTTTTGGACTTAAGGGATTATGCTCTGAAAAAGAACTATTGGAGTTTCCTTTTCGTCCCTTTTCAAACTCTCTAAACATGAAAAGGACCGATTTATCCTTGTCGTTAAACTCGTTAAAACAATAGCGACAAACTTGTCCACACAGACAAGAACGAGTTTCACTGTCGTTAGGCTCGCTAAAACGTAGCGATAGATTTGCCCGAAGGGAAAATTATAGAACAAGCATATGTTATCCTCCTCAAGCTTGACAAAAATAAAGAGGTATTGGTCAGCAATGACTGGGGAAAAAGGGAAGAAAACTTAAAGAATTTTATTGGTAGCAGGTCGCTCTTGAACATGACACTTTCACTCCATCACCATGATTGAGTCGGGTTGGGTTATTCCGTTCACCAGTCATATCACCATTGGTCCTCCATACCATCCATATTTTGGGGTTAGCGCTACCAATCCATCTCAGTGTCGCCGATATGTTCAAGAGAAGTCATTCAGAGAATTCACCATCCAGTTAATGTCTCATCCACTGCAATACCTTCACCCTCCATTTTTCATGGCCGCCATTCCTGAACGTTGTATCGTTAGATCGTTTTTCACCTTCAGAAAATCATTTGCTTCGTTTCGTGTCGTTGATGTGGGATACATTAAGGCCCTTCTACAATGGGTCACTTCTTGTCGACATCAGCTCATTATCCAAGAAGTTGACTTAGAAAAAACCCTTTCAGTACTTTGAAGCTTACATGCCTCAATGGCAAGTTTCTCGCTTTCAGCGATAGGTTTACATCAATGGCCTTCGACCGAACGATTTTGCGTGGTGTTCAACATTGGATCATATATTCACACCACGCAAATTGTACTGTAGTACCTTGAGGGTCATTATCATTATCGGTGATTCCTCTCGCGTCTATTAACAACTTACATTATTGGCTGGTAATAAGGCGATGTCTATCCATGTTCGACTTCAGGACATCTTTTCATATGGATCAACTTGTACATCGGGCAAAGATTGAACAAGTTTGAAGACCCTAGACTTAGTTTCATCCATCTGGGCTGCGATATATTCAGGAATATAAAGACATCAAATATACACAGAAGATGCACAGATGATCATCCAAGTTAAGGGATGATGACTCTACATATAAAGAATCACCAGTTTGCAATTGCAGACGATTATCTATTCTATGTACATGAAAATGAAAATGAATTTATAAAGCTGAGCATGGGAATGCCCGCCTCAGCTAGATCATGGAAAATTATATTGTGATGATGTATTGTATTGTATCTTATATAGGCCACCTTCCAGGTCGAATACCTCAGATCCTCATGATAAAGCATTTCACTCGACATCAAAAGATTTACGACTTCATGCTTTAGGGGGCAACTATTATACACATATTTGGGCACTGCAACCCCAATCTTATATGTCGATAAACCAAGGTTTCTTTAACCCCTAAAAGTTTTGTTTCATAACCTAAAGGATCATGGTCATCTGATTACATCATTCCCTAGAAGCTCCACCTGAAAAACCACTCAGAATTGGCCAAATCTGGACCACAATGACTACTCCACTGCCAAGGTGCAATGCATAGTGACTCCTACACTAGCCAGGTGCAATGCATACTGAAGAGGCCTTCTATGGGGTGTGATGAGAGAGAATGGACAAATTTCCAAGATAGTTTACTAAGTGGATACTTAGGGAATCTTCTAGAAACTATCCTATGACACTTGCCTCTCTGAATTTGCCCAGGGATGAGTAAGAGATCCAAGAAATCTCCCAGTGGAACCAAGAACAACAAGTGCAATGACACTAATAAAAAACCAAGAGATGACTCACACCCTTGCAGACATCTATAAATGGATCCCTCATCTGAGAGATCTGGAGGCTGGAATTTTGTAATTTGTAAGGAAGTGCTGATAGTTTGTCTTTGAGAAAGAACAATGTATTGTTGGGTGATCTTGCTTTTCATGACGTGAAGAGGGCTTTGATGCTGGGAGGATGATGCTAGATCAGATAGCTGGGTTGTAATTCTCCCTTATATTCTAGTAAATTTATTTGAGTTTTCCTCCATACAATCGTGTATTTTTGAATGTTGTTATTTGTAAATTCCATTGTATTTCTGATTCTGTAATGTTGTAGATCTAACCCGGAAATATTATAGATTTGATATGAAAATATAAGATAATGCAAATAAACCCAGAAATAATATGAAATGATTCTTTATTGATCCAACCCTTATGGTAGGGCAACACCATACATTCACTCCTTAAGGAAGGAGAACACTCCACAAGCCATATGCTTCTACATACAATAATCCTTGACTATTCCTTGACACTCTCCATGTGGAGTCTCTAGCCTCTATATAGGCCTCATAAATGCAATACCATGGATCATTACCATGGTTCCCTTATACCATCCACTAATACCATGGGCCCATTACATTATTACTAACTACTTGTGGTCCCTTACATGATATGGGTTAACCAGCTTATTTATTACTATGGCCCATCCCATTATTACGTTATTACCTTGGGTACCTCCCTTGGTACCCCATATTATCCCCCTAGGTATATAACACTCCACCCCCCTTAGCATGTTTCGTCCCCGAAACATGGGAAGAAGACAAATAATAAGATCTACTCAAAAGAGTAGTCCACTGGTACCATGCACGTGCATCTAGCCATCCAAGAGAAAGGTGAACCCTTGATCTCGCTCGTGCCTCGCTCGCTTGAGATGGAAGTTGACCATGGTAGCTCTTTGATGTGTAGTAGGTGGATTTTCGCTCCTCACTATCCGTCATACGAGGGTTGTTGTCCTTGTGGATAATTGTTTGCCATCTTGTTGGTTGTTTTCTTGCAGGGTGATGTGGGTGATGATATGTTGAAGTTTTAACCCATGGTATCTTTTTCTTTAATTCACCCTACTGTGGTGCCTGTTGTGGTGTCTTCTTTTTCAATATGACTTCAACCACTGAGCCCTCCTCTGATATATCAACACCTGTAACCTTTTCTGCTTCAGCCTCTGTTTGTGTTTGATTATCTATCATCACTGGCTCTTCATCTAATATGTCAGACCCTGGAACATCTTCTTCTTCAGCCTCCTTGGAATCTACCTGTTTATTAATGCAAATATCCTGTAATGTAATTTTCTTCTTTTTATACCAGAGCTTCATGAATTTCTTCTGCACATTAATATTGATAATACCCGCAGATTCCATCCAAGGATATCCCAAAACAACATCCATATTATCCATCTCTGAAGTATAAAAATCACCATGCAACACATACTTATCCATAGAAAGCTTCAAATCCTTATAAATTTGAAAATCCTCATCATCAACCTGTGTATTTTCAATTTGTTTTGCGGGAACTTGCAATTTTTTTGCCAAATTAACATTGATGAAATTATGCTTGCAACTAGGATTTATAGAAACAATGATCTTCTCTTTCTGAATTAATCCATGAACCTGTAATAAGGATATACTAGTAGGAAATAGACCCACATGTTTCTCCTTATCTTATTTTCTGGCATGAGACCATCTGTCTAAAAGTAATTTTTCAAATTCTTCATCGGCCAGGTTGAGACACTTCTTTTGCTTAAGCAATCCCCACCATGTGGCTGCCTCCTCTCCAAATAGCTCCACTACCCACCATTTCCAATTGTTTTTCCATAATTTTTGTTTTTTTTTTTTTTTTTTTTTATGTATTCTTCAATGGTAGGACTATTATCTTTTCCTGTAAAACCGTGACCCGCCATGAAGAGGGTTTTGAAAAAACTTGGCGAAAATTTGAAATTGTCACAGTTTAATTAATATTGCTCATAATCCCTATTATGACCTATTTTTCAGAAATGGAACAATCGTTCTACATCTACCCATGTGATAGAAATCTTGATCCATGCACTGGAATTTCAGATCTGTGTTGCAACTCTCCCGCCGTCACCAAAATTTATGTAAAAAGAGCTGATTTTAAATCAGCGATATCTCCCTCATCCGGGCTCCGATTCAACTGAATTTTTTTTTGAAATTCAGTATTTTTCACAAAGAATCCAGATCTACAGTTATATTTTGCATATCTTGCACCAAAACATACAAATCGGATCTATAAACTCGACGCCCCCGAAATCCTGCAAAAAGTAAAAAAAAATTCTCCTCTTTTTTTGCCCAAGAAAGTGCTCTGATACCACTTGTTGTAGATCTAACCCGGAAATATTATAGATATGATATGAAAATATAAGATAATGCAAATAAACCCAGAAATAATATGAAATGATTCTTTATTGATCCAACCCTTATGGTAGGGCAACACCATACATTCACTCCCTAAGGAAGGAGAACACTCCACAAGCCATATGCTTCTACATCTAATAATCCTTGACTATTCCTTGACACTCTCCATGTGGAGTCTCTAGATTTTATATAGGCCTCATAAATGCAATACCATGGATCATTACCATGGTTCCCTCATACCATCCACTAATACCATGGGCCCATTACATTATTACTAACTACTTGTGGTCCCTTACATGATATGGGTTACCACCTATTTATTACTATGGCCCATCCCATTATTACATTATTACCTTGGGTACCTCCCTTGGTACCCCATATTATCCCCCTAGGTATATAACATGCAATGCTTATGATATAATAGAATGAGATGCTTTGATGGTGTTTTGTTACTTTGTCTCTATAGGTATTCTCTAAGCGGGATAAGTAGGAAAGGAGTTGCAAGCTCTGTCGAGGGGGAGAGAGTTCAAGCAAGGAGTCAAGCGGAAGATCCAGGTTGGTTCCTTTGCCTCTCTCTTATTTATAATACATAGAGGAAATTCCAAATTACTTTGATTGTTTGTTTCTAGGATAGCTGCCAATCCTAGAGTGCTAATAGATCAAAAAGACACTAGTTTTCCTAGAAACACTCCCCACTAATTCGAGTAGGGCTCGGAGACATAGTCCCTCCTGGATGAACTCTGATATCAATTCGGTGTCTTCTATGCATGACTTGCTATTCTTCTCTTCCTTTTATTTTATGCACTTGTAATTCCATGGATAAATGCAAGCTTAATATGTAATTCTTTAATGCATGACAAGGAAAAGATTTTTGGGATCAAGTGGTATCAAAGCTGGTCTTTGCAGATGTGAATTGCATGTTTGTATGCTAACAAGAAACAAGCTCCAAAAAGGAAAAGGGAAACTAAAGTCTTTTGATCCCGAAGCGGGGCATGCACATCGAAGGAGAAACATGGCAGATGAAGAGGCTCATTATGAAGAGGAGCTCAATTCCGCAAAAAACTTCTATACAATGGCATAAAATGTCAGTCAGTTGCTTTCAAGGCTCGAAAAGCAGAAGGGAAAGAGGCAAAAGAACAAGGGTCAATGCATTGAAATGGTGGAAAAGAGCCCCCTCCTTCTCCTTCCATGAGTGAAAGATCTTCTTCCTATCATCACCATCCTCATAGAAATTCAAGGGGTGCATCTAAGAAACATTTCTTTAAATTAGATGTCAGATTTGATCTTCCCATGTATAACGGTGAAAGTAATGAATAAAATATTAGTAACTGGATTAGGAAAATTGAGATCTACTGCAGGATTCAATAGAACGAAGAGGATGAGGCAAAGATTCAGTTGGCCTCTCTTTGGTTGAGTAGCACTACTCTCGTCTCGTGGGAGAGAAAATTACAAAGCAGTAAGAGTGTGGGTAATCTTCTTTCCTCATGGCCTAGTTTCATTTCTGCATTAAAAGAACAAGTTTATCCATTGGGTTATAATAAAAAAGCCTTAATGGATTGGCAATGCTTAAGGCAAGAGGTCAAGATGTTCAGAGCTTTACCGAGGAGTTTAGAAAACAAGCACTTAATTTGGGCATTGCACTTGACTCACCTGAAGTAGTAACTAAGTATATTGTATCATTACATAGTTACATTAGACATTCATTATTATTGTTTGAACCTACTACCATTGACTCGGCCAGTGTAAAGGCCATTCATCTGGAAAACAGGGGAACACATGGACAAGATGTCTCCCTAAAGAGAACCACAACAACCAAGAGAAGGGGAGAAAAGCTGTCTTGTACACATTGTGAGAAATAGGGGCATGACAAAGAAAATTGCTAGAAGCTACACCCTGAGTTAAGACCTGAAAGGAGTGATAGAAAGGGGAAGCAGAAGGCCATCACCACCGTGCAGCAAAACCAAGATTCCGAGTTAGAGGAATATGAGAAGGTCACAACTACGGGATTTTCACGAGGTAAGCCCATTGACTTGGGGTCCAATTCTGACAATGAAATGATGTTTTTAGCCCTTGGGATCCCAGTAGGAGGACCCATAGATTTGGGGTCTGATTCCGACACTAAATCAAGGATTTGAACAGACATGACGAAAAGGGAACTCAGCACAGCAGGACTCCAAGAACTTGAGGAGATCAACCACCGCATCCAAGCAGAGAATGCTAAGCTAAGGAGGATTATATAAGAGGCAAGGGAAGAAAAACAAAGATTACTATGCCAGTTGCAAGCCAAGGATGAGACCTTGGAAAAGCTGAAGCATCGTTATTCAGAGGTAAAAAGCGATTCCCCAATTTCATATGATTTTCATGATGATGAATTCACTGCTTTTGAAAAACATACTATAGGGATTGGATCCAAACTATTTAAGAATATGGGGTATCAGGGAAAGGGCCTCAGCATCAAAGGTAAAGGCATCGTAAACTCCATCGAAGTCGAGGAATTTTTGCATCGTGCAGGACAAGGATATGCCAGAAAGGAAATGGGAGAAAGCTCCAATACAACTAGTAACCAGCCAACGACAGACAATGAAATTCCCTCCTCACAGTCCAAAAATAGTGAGGGCCCCATGAACACTTATTGAAGGAACATTGTTATATAGCAAAATTACCCCCTCATCAGCTTAGAGGGGAAAGACATGATAGATGAAGCAAAGAGCAAGATCACAAGCCTTGTTTCCACACTAACGCTGGCTAAACACTGACAACATGCTTTATAAAGCTCCTCTGTAAGCCTAAGGGAGCATTACTGACCCTACTAACTCTACTTGTTGGTTCAGTGACAACGTTAGTGGATCCTAATGAGAAGCTAGAGGTCAAAGGAGTGAATTGACTCTTAAATATCTCTATATTACCTCCTAAATCTACTCAGAAAAGCAAGGAAACATCTAAAGTTCAACCTATTTGTGGGATTTCTAATCCTAATGAAGGAGGCAAATGGGAAAGAGCTCAAAATCATGGCAACATCATTTCTTTTACCTTAAGAGACTCATGGAGGAACTTGGAAATCCTAACTCAATTGCTACATAAGCAAAGCTAGGGCTATGGTGATAGAGGTCAGATCATTTGAAAGGATAGATTACTTGATTGTCGAGTATAGTCTCAAATCTAAGCATAAGAAGTTGGTAAGGGGAGCTGGAGGGGTAAGGGAAGGCTGATGCAACAGATGGTTGTAATCACTCTTCTGACATTAATATAGAACTGCATTTATACTATCTACTCCATGGTGTTGGTACTATCATTCATTTAGTTGTTTGTCCAATACCTTTTAGTATGAGTAGCTTAGTTATGTGTAACTAGATATCATTTATATATTCATGTATTGGTTATCAAGGTTGTATGCTGTGATTATGCTTGTCTCTTCTATGTGCAGGACTTGATCTGGAGCTGGCTCAGGGGACTTCCACCTAGCTGCATTGTGCTCTCCAACCAATCTACACGGAAGCTTGAGGTAATGAATCTGCCTTACTTTGATAGTTAGTTATTGTTTATGGGCATACATGTAACTTTGTGACAACTGCAGATAATCTTACAGTCTGCCAAGGGTCCCGGGAAGACCCTTGAGGGTATCTCCTTTCTCCAAACACTGTGCATTTTATCCTATAGCAGAATTGGCGACTCCGCTGGGGACTATACATTTAGTTCTTGGTTCAATGGACAGTTCTCAGTTTCCTCCTCCTTCTAGACCTCCCTATACTTCTACATTCCTTTTCTGGCCCATCAAGACCTTGCTGTATTCTTCCCTCATACATTTAGCCTTGGATATGATCCCCAAAGCCCTATTTTCAACTCTTTTCCTACACTAACACAATTTAGCAGAGCAAACATAGCTTTATAAAGTTATGTGTCTGCACAAACAATGCGTTAGTAGATCAGTAACTCTCTATGGCCTCTACTACAGAATGTTAGTCATGCAAATTTTGACATGCAACTGTGTCTATAAACTCAAAGGGATGGGAAACCTGCTCATGGACTGAAAAAGGATCTACAACTATAGTTTGTTAGCAAGATCTATGTCCTAAAATAAATTTATTTTTATTTTTATTTATTTTTTTATAAAAGAAAAATCAACATTTTTTTTATTCATTCTTTTGCTTAGTTGGTTAAAATCTGCTTTATTTTGGTTTCAAATAGTTTTTAGAAAGCATTGGAAAGATTTCTGTTGATTATGCATGTGTTATAATGACTAGGATGCATGGAACAAATATGAATGTATGAAATACTCTCACTTGTAGACTTTTGCATGATTTTGAGTCAGAGTCACACCAAATATCATACGTCAACACCCCTACCGAAGACACTGAAAAAGTACACATAAAATCTACCTAAAACCAATCAATAACTCTTTATAGAGAAAACAAACATTATTTTAGGCTAGGATCTTGGGATAGGCAGTGTGAGTAAACTGCCCAAGATCAGAAACCAAAACTAGTGTCATTAAACGAGAGAAAATTCCTTCTGCACTCATACTACAGGGACCACTCCAGTCAAAGCGAAGCTAAATATGAGACAACATCAAATTGTAAGTGAAAGTAGCTCGCCTTCGCTTACAACTCATTTGGGTATTCTGTGTATTGGGGATCCCTTCAGGGATTTCGGAGCTGAGTCGGGGACTCAGGTATCCTTCTCACATAACGTACTGTCTGTGACTATGTCCCCCCCGGTAGTGTCTGTGATTTGAGGTATCCTTAGTGGCCATACTTTTAGGGACTTACACAAGGTGACTGGGGCGAGCTTCCCTGGTACCTAACATAGATGGACCTACTTTGTCTTCAGTTTTTGGGAGGGTGCTCGTCTTCACGAGAGTACTTGGCCCCTCAATCTGAGTATTGGGAGAAGCTCTAGAGTAACTGTAACTATACATTTGGCCAACCCTCTCTGTTATTCATTGTGATACTGGGTTTCATCTCTAGTGATCGGTGCTTATTAGACAGGGTCATTTCCCTCTGTTTGTTGATTGTTTCACTTAGTGTATTTTTTATTTTTTAGGCACCCGAGTGTTATCATTGAGACTTTAACAAATATCACGATAAAATTTATTGATAAAAATTAATGGTCACCGTGGCTACATCTGGCCCTCATCGTCAATCTAGATGATTGTTAGGACTTCCTCCACTCATTGTGGAAGATCCGCCGAGCTCTAGTGAACCAGATTCCCCATCTTCGAGAAATCAGTCTCCAATATCTCATACAGAATCTGTTTGGACAATCGACGATTTAATATTATCAAAGGATTTCTTTACTGCAAGATTTCTTCCTCCCTATATCCCTCCGATCACGAATCCGTTGGACCCACTCTTGGTTCGCGTGGCACTTGTACCCCCCGTGTCTTCAGTTGGAACATTTCCATCCATCTCGTCGATGACTAACGGGTTGTGGAACTTTTTGGACACTTTTGTCCCCCACCACTTCCCCAGTTGACAGTCATTACCACACCGTTTATGGCGAACCCTTCTATCCCATTTTTCCCAAGTAAAAACCCTTACGTGACACCCTCCACAAGTGGAACCTAGCCTATATCAGGTTCCACCCCCTTAGTGTCAAACTCTATACCTTCGCCAAGTGCTACATACAACGCTCCTTATAACACTCAATATAGCACAGTTAGCGCGGGGCCCTTCAACCAACAATATGGTTGGCATCCATTGTATAGTTTTAACCCCCAGATTCAAGTATCTGGGGGCACTCCCAATATGCATATATCGGTCGGGAACGTAACAGTTCCCCCTCCTTTTTTAGGCATGCATGGTCAGTCACTGATTGACATGAGCATTCCTTATGCCAGTCAAGGACATATGGTTAGTTCTGTGGCGGGGGGGAATCCTCAAGGAGGTCCCAACCAATCCATGGGGAAACCCTACTCACAACCTCAAATGATTCAAGGGGACACTGCTTATCCTGAGCGAAATTCTATACCCCAACATCACAATCCCCATGGAAATCGACATTACAATGCCATACCCTAAGGCAACTACTATACCATGCAACCTATGTATAATACTGAGACTCAAACGATGTGAGGACCGCAAGGATCCTCAAGTCATATGTCATCGCCTTGGTCCGAGTCGAGGGAATCACACACTCTGCCTCTCTTGGCAATGTTGGATGTCCCCAACTTGTACAAACTTACAAATGACCCCATTTATCATAACTTACTCTAGCCGCTAATCTTGCATAAAATATCGACAAACATCCCCAAGATCAAAGGGATACAAGGGGAGGATCTGGGTACCCATATCACCACCTATCATCTTTGGTGTGTTTCTAACTCCATGGTCGATGATAGTATCCAGTTACGTCTTTTTCTCGCACCCTTACTGGCAACACAGCTAAGTGGTACATCGAGTTACCATGCACGTCAGTAAAACCTTTGACGCTTTAGCGATGGAATTCTTAAAGCACTTCTAGCTACCCATCCGCTATGAGACTGGGACAGAACTCCTCACTTCATTATGTCAGGATACCACCACCCCTATCTCTAATCATATACATGAATGGAGACATGGGGAGAGGTTAGTTAAAGCTCCCCTCCCAGACTATCTCTTAGTGGACTGGTTCTGCAAGTCCCTAATTCCCCAAATCACTAAGGATGTCGCCTTAGGTGGTTTGGTCACAGAAGACAAATCCATACGTCATTCCCAACACTTTGATATGATATATTCAAAGTCTTGCACTCTTTACAATGTCATCCCCAATGCCCCTCGCAACTCCAATACTCTCGCTACTCAGCACCCCGGAGCGCACACCGATGGGATTATCGGCGTAACCTTCGAGGCCGCTATAAAACAACTCAGCGGTCACATTGCCCGGATGTTAGTGGACCCTTCTACTAAATTGATTACTCTTCCTACCACCGCAATAAACTCTATGCAGTATACACAAAAACCCAGTGGTAAGAACAAGAAGAATAAGAAAAAGATCACTAATTCTGAGGAGCAGTCAACAAAGCAGAAAGCTGTTGCACCTCTTGCCGATGGAAAAGGTAAACCTACCCGATTCCGTTGCAAAATATGTGGGCAATACCACATGACATATCTGTGTCCGCATCTTCAGGAATGCACATAATTCATTACTAAAAAAGATCCTGGTGTGACCCCCGCTGTCATGAATAATCCTTTCCCCGCTCAACAGCAGAAACACCTTATTGCAAACCAACCCCAACCCCTGTATGGGGATAATGGTGGTTCGCAACATCCTTCAGCTGGTGAAGGACCCTCTACCGTTTACACATTTGAAACAGTAGATCTACAAACCAGTGCTAAATCTTATGGACCTCCTGTTGCTCATGCAGAGGAACCTTCCTCAAGTTAAAACCCTCCACTGCCTAATGATTTTCATATCGAAAGGCTGGTTGCTAACCTTATGATTTTCCCCCCTAAAGTGGAACTTCGACACACAACGCATAATACATCTGCACATGCTGCCCAAAACTACAACATTGTACAAGACTTGGTGCAAGCGCAATTAGCTATGTCAGCGCTCGAAGTATTACAAACATGTCTAGCATAAAGGAAATCTTTGGTTTTGGCTATTGGTGGTATCAACCCAGAGGATTCCATGCTTGCAATTTTTGACATGGAAATGTGTAAACCTCCCCTTTCCCACCAACTTGCATTTCATGTGCAAATCTTTTCAAAAGGTAAAGGTATACATAGAACTGTCATCGAAAAAGGTTCTTCTACCTGCATCATGTCGGCTTCATTTTGGCTCGCTTTGGGTTCTATAACCCTATCCCTGCCGTCGAATTCCATTAAAGCTTTCGGTAGCCACACTTTCATCCCAAAAGGTTACCTAGCTAGCTACCCCATCACTTTGAGTGGGAAAATGGTAACAGTGGATATCGAAGTCGTGGATCATAAACTCAACTATAATATACTTTTGGGTTGCACTTGGACTTATTCCATGAATGCCATTGTGTCTTCGGTCTTCTATATCATCCTATTTCCCTCGGATGGAAAGATAGTCACAGTGGACCAACTGTCCTCACGAACTGGCCGACCCTTGGATCCTCTTGGCCCCTTCATACATTGACACTTACGAAGAACAAATGCCGCTATCACCAGCTGAATTTTCCTACTAGTCCATTCAATCTGCATCAGAGTCTCTGGACACTTTGGTTATGAACAACAGTACCACTGCCCCTCCCATAAGAAATCCCTCTTTCGATCCCCTCGATCAAGTCCTACCTATGGATGAAGCTATTAGAGAGATCACGAGTTTAGAAGAGCGAAATTGGGAGGACTCGCACCATCGTGTTTCGATATCTGATTCAGACATGATGCCTCTTCAAATCCTATCATCTGACACACCTGAAATCATTTCCTCACCATATACAACTATCCAAACTTTGGACTCAGAGGGAAACACGGGCAATCTTTCAAAGACATTGCTCATCAATATTTCAGTCAAGATAGGCATCGTGGAAAACATACAGATTGGAGCCAATCACAATCTTGAGGAAATTGTGAGTTTCACCTACCATTTTAAGGACTTCCACGGTGTTTTTACTTTGTCTTATGAGGAAATGCATGGCATAGACGCTTTTGTTATCAAGCATGAGATCAAGGAAGAGCAAGCATTCTTTTTATGGTATTTTTCTTTCTCATTAATCTGAAAAAACCTTGAGTCTCCTTCTTCGGTCTCGTTAAACTACCATGAAGAAGATCGAGCATTATTTTTATGGTATTTTTCTTGCTCTTTAATTCAAAAAATCCTCAAGTCCCCTTCTTCGGGCTTGTTAGGATACCACGAAGAAGATCAAACATTATTTTTACGGTTTTTTCTTGCTTGTTAATCCGAAAAACCTCGAGTCTCCTTCTTTGGGCTCGTTAAAGTACTACAAAGAAGATATGAGCATTTTATTTTATGGGATATTTTATCGCTCTCAAAAAACTGAAAAATCCCCGAGTTTGTCATCATTGGACTCGTTAAAAACATACACCGATGGTCTGAGCAACTCTTTTTCACTCTTTTTCTAGCTCATTAAACTGAAAAAGATCATCAGAGCATTCTTTTTAGGCACTTTTTTCTCGCTCATAAAACTGAAAAAATCCTGAGTTTTTTCTTTAGGATCATTAAACATTTATAAAGATGACCTGAGCATTCTTTTAGGTACTTTTCTTGCTCATTAAACTGAAAAATCCTGAGTTTTTGTCACCGGGCTCATTAAAAATCTACGACAGCAACTAGAGCACTTACTTTTTTGGGACCATTTCTTGCTCTTAAATTGAAAAATCCCCAAGTTTTTCCTTCTTCGGGCTCGTTAAATCTACAAATAAGGAATGAGTAGTTATTTTACCTCTTTTTCCTTGCTCAATAAACTGAAAAAGATGCCTTGAGTTTTCTTCATTTGACTCGTTAAAATTTGATGAAGGTATTGAGTTTATCGTCAGGTGACTCGTTAAAAATTCACAACAAAAAATGAGTTTAGTCCGTCTCCCATACTTGTAACAAAATGAGGTCAACATCTATTGAACATAGGTTTCTCTTTATCCGAATTCAATAGATTAACTCACAGAAAAGTAACCCATCCAAGTATAATATTAACCTTTGGTCGCACCCGGTTAACAACTATGACAAAGGGACCACCCTGGAGTCATTCTTTATGATCTTTTAAAACTCTAAATATGAAAAGAACACTGAGTTATCTCATCTGGACTCATTAAATTACATAGAGAATGATAGAGTCACTCTTTTTGCGGTCCTTTTCAGACTCTTAAAATATGAAAAGATTGATGAGTTATCTCATTTGGACTCATTAAATTACACAGATGAATGATAGAGTCACTCTTTTTATGATCCTTTTCAGACTCTTAAAACATGAAAAGGTCGATGAGTTTTCCTGTGTGGACTCATTAAATTAATCAGATAGGGCATAGAGTTGCTTTTTTTGCAGTCCTTTTTAGACTCTTAAAATATGAAAATATCGATGAGTTTACCCGTATGGACTCACTAAACTAATCAGACGGGGAAAAGTAGACAATACAACTGTATTTAGTATTAGAAAGTGTGGTTTGGCAGTAGTCGTTCCCTTGAATGTGGCACTCCCTCAGATAAATCTTGCTTGTGACGACCTCTCAATATGAATCCTACCGTCCTATGAGTTTAGCCTAAATGCCCTGATGTTCTTGCATCTTTGTATCCTAACACTCTTTGGTGTTCATGGGTCTAGTGCTGCATGGTTAAAACAGTTGTTGTGCCTTCTATTGTTCAAGGGTTAACCTTTTGTTTCCTCCATCAACCGAACAAACATATCCTTTCATCATGCCCTCTGTCGTTTAGACCCAATGCTCAAAGATTCCTCAAAAAACAAATCATTCTTGTCCCGTTTCGTGTCAATTGATGTAGGACACATTATTGCCTACCTTTCGACAGGTATCTTCCTATCGACTTCAACACTCTATCTAGGAAGACAACCCAGAAACACATTCAGTGCCTTGGTACTTGCAGACAATTAGTGGAAGGTCACCTTCTGTTTGATCAAGAGTTCTCATTATTGGATCCTAGTTAAGCGATTCTACGAGTGTTTGACGATAAAAACATTTTACACACTCGCTAGATTGTACTGTGCATCTTGGAGACCTTCACCATTATTGGTGGCCTTCCTAGCGTCTTTTAATGGTCTCCATTATTGACCGGTAATTAGATGATTTCATGCATGTTCGACATCAACGCATTTATTCACATGTATTGATCTATGCTGTTCGGTGAAGTAGAAATCAAGACCTTGGGTAGAGGCTTGCGTCACTCAGCCTTGTTTCCTCTCCCAGATCCACATTATGCTTATCGGTGGCCAACATCGTCATATCGCTTTGATGAGAAAATCACTTTGACATAGCTACTGAGCATGGGAATGCCCAACTTAGGACATGATTTTAGTTGTTTTATATATATGTGTTGTATCAGGTTTCCCATGCCACCCGAAGCTCCGATCCTCTTTCTCTTTTTGTTGAAGAAGGAAAATTACAATTAAGTAAAGTATTTCAGCCATCGTTGTAGCCTTTGATCTCATACTTTAGGGGGCATCTTTTATACAACAAAATGACCCCCTCATCAGCTCAGAGGGGAAATACATGATAGTTGAAGCAAAGAGCAAGATCACAAGCCTTGTTTCCACACTAATGCTGGCTAAACATTGACAACATGCTTTATAAAGCTTCTTTGTAAGCCTAAGGGAGCGTTAATGACCCTAATAAATCTACTTGTTGGTTCGGTGACAACGTTAGTGGATCCTAATGAGAATCTAGAGGTCAAAGGAGCGAATTGACTCATAAATATATATATATTCCCTCCTAAATCTACTCAGAAAAGAAAAGAAACATCTAAAGTTTGACCTATTTGTGGGATTTCTAATCCTAATGAAGGAGGCAAATGGGAAAGAGCTCAAAAGCATGGAAACATCATTGCTTTTACCTTAAGAGACTCATGGAGGAACTTGGAAACCCTAACTCAATTGCTACATAAGCAAAGCTAGGGCTATGGTGATAGAGGTCAGATCATTTGAAAGGATAGCTTACTTGATTGTTGAGTATAGTCTCAAATCTAAGCATAAGAAGTTGGTAAGAAGGGAGAGAGAGGAGCTGGAGGGGTAAGGGAAGGCTGATGCAACAAATGGTTGTAATCACTCTTTCGACATTAATATAGAACTGCAGTTGTATTATCTACTCTGTGGTGTTGGCACTATCATTCATTTAGTTGTTTGTCCAATACCTTTTCGCATGAGTAGCTTAGTTATGTGTAACTATATATCTTTTACATATTCATGTATTAGTTATCAAGGTTGTATGCTGTAATTATGCTTGTCTCTTCTATGTTCACGACTTGATCTAGAGCCTGCTCAGGGGACTTCCACCTAGTTGCATTGTCTTACTTTAATAATTAGTTATTGTTTATGGACATGCATGTAACTTTGTCACAGCTGCAGATAATCTTAAAGTCTGCCAAGGGTCCCGAGAAGACCCTTGAGGGTATCTCCATTATCCATACACCATGCATTTTATCCTATAGCAAACACCAGGGAAAAGCATCCTAAGACAACCCCGAAAGTTTGGAGAAAAAAGAATCGTTGTAGTCATTGCAACAAAGAGGGACACCGACAAACCACGTGTCTGATGCTCCATGCTCTGGAAACATCGCTGGAGGAGCCAAAAGGTAAACATGTTTAACAAATGAATCCACCCCATTCAAGGTGGTCCACTTTATTAAGTTGGTTTTTTAGAGGTAGTTACTTGTTATGGCCACCATTGTAAATCATACATTGCAAGTAAATGTAAAAGTGATGGTGTGTTTCCCATCACTTCAAAATGCAACAATAATATTTTGACCTTTCCTTATTAATAGTTGAGGTATTGATTACTTTCTATGTAATCCTTGGGCAAGGAGTGTGTGTTATAAACTCTTGGCAAGGAAGGGTTGTTGAGTTATGTGTGGTGTGCATGATTGCAAAAGATGTACTAGTTTTGCATGTTGGTGATTGAAGTGTGGGTTGAAAAGGACACAAACAATGTGCTAAGTGTAAATTATTTTGGGGTCCAAAAGCTCCTTAGTGGGGAGGATTGATCCAGGCGGCTCTAGACACATGCACAAGTCCAAGAGGACTCAGGAAGGGTAAAAGATCAAAGTGTTTGGATTGTGCTCAAACTAGGTTCATATTGAAGATCTCGTCGTCATGATCGTGGTGGTGTGAACAGTTCGTCAGACTGAGTCCGTATGTGAAAGTTAAGATTAATCAAAGTTAAGGGTTGACTTGGGTGTTTGGGTAGGCTTAAGGAGGCAACAATTTGGACAAAATCCGGCCACCGGATTCCAGCCAATCTAGGCCATATTCTGGGCGAATTTGTGGCGTATTTAAATTGTCTCCTTCGGTCAAGTTTGCGAATTTTAAAAAATGGCTAATGCTTATTATAATTATATTATATATCTATATATATATATATATATATATATATATATACTTTTATATATATATATAATATATATATATATATATATTTATATATAATATATATATAATATATATATATATATATATCTAGGTTATTGTAGTCTATGTCCATGTCCCTACTAGTGGCAGGCCATGGCCCCCGCCACCTCCACTGGACCCGGCCTGTTTATATATAAAAAAATTTTTTTTTTGGGCCGATGGGCCATAACCCCCACCAGCCCCTCCATAACCTTGTCGCATTAATGAAGTATGGGCAGGCGACCATGACCCCGCCGCCCCTCATAACCACCAACCCAACACACTAATTAATAGGTGGGGGTGCACACTGTCAACCATGCCACCCTCTCCATATCACATATGTACCACAACCGTAGGCGGAAAAGGGGCCCGGGCCACCAAAATAGTAGACCCGCCACCTAGTTTAAAACAAAAAATATAATGTATTAAAAATGGGAGGGGCGGGGTTTGACCACCCGACTCCTCCTCAATGAATTGATTATTATTTCCATTACGCCAAACCACCTTCTTGGTGGATCCGCCCTCCAAACATTAAATGAACCTATTTGATTAGTGCGTTGGAGGGGGGAAGAGAGCGCACATAGCTCGAGGCAGATCCATTGCAGGTGGCAGAACCATGAGTAGTGCAAAGAGGGGGCTGGAACCATGATTTGAGAAATTTCTCGAGGGGGCTAGATTTTCATGTTGTTAGTTTTCGACAAATTTTATATGGTTTTAGCATTTCTCGATGCCACGAACTCAAACAGTGCTATCCATTTCTCCATCAGAGATTTGCAAGTTTTGGGCTTCTTCAATTTTGGAGGTATAAGGTCGTCATTTTGAATTTTGATGTATTTTCATTATTTTTCCATTTAATGAAAACATGGCCTCCCCACTAATTCGAGTAGGGCCCGGAGACGTAGTCCCTCTTGGACGAACTTCGATATCAATCCGGTGTCTTCTATGCTTGAATTTCTATTCTTCTCTTCCTCTTCTTTTATGCACTTGTAATTTCATGGATAAATGCAAGCTTAATATGTAATTCTTTAATGCATCACAAGGAAAAGGTTTTTGGGATCAATGTTGGCGTAGTATTGATCAGTTGGGGCTGCCAAATTCCTACACAATATGCGGTATTGAGATTTTCAGATTTTAGCCACAACAATATTGATCAGCTGGGAGCAATACTCCTAAAAATAAATAAATAAAAAAAGTTTGGTGGTCCCAAAATTCTGCTTGCAAGAGACCTAGCCCACAATATTCAGGATGGCAAACTAATCACAGTGATACCATCTGCCAATAAGCATCCATTTTTCCTATGGTCCCATTTTTTCCTAGGTGCTTTTAAGTAAACCTACATCAACGTACTCCTTGTCTCGCACCCATTGCAACCATACTAATCTTAATTAAACAAAAATTTTGTCCGGGGCAATTGTATGGTAACTAAGAGGGCTCAAGCTAGAGAAAATCTCCAGAAAAAAGTGGAAGACGTTCGAAGCAAGCCTCACCGCCAAAATCAAAGACACAATTAAAAAGGCCTTGGACCCCACACTACCATACATTAAGACTTAAGACCCCATGGGGGAGGGGAACCATGCCGATGGAATCCTAAAAGAAGAATCTAGCCACCATCGATATGAAGGGTACCATCATTTCCATGAGGGTCACCAATATTATAGGCATAAGACACCTAAGATTGACATGCACAAATTTGACGATTCTGACTTGTAGTGTAGGTGGCACAAATGGAACAATATTTTCAACTCAACAATACCTAGGATTATGAAACCAAACTACACGTGGGAGCTCTTTATTTGGACCAAGTATGCTGGTAGTGGTGGAAATTGCATCATAAATTCTACACAGGAAATCCAACTTGGAATATGTTCTCTAAAGCAATTTGTGCCTATTTTGGTAGGGAGTTTCACTTTTTGGGTTGCCTCACAAAGCTCAAATAAAATTTTACAATCCGAGACTACATCACTAAATTTGAATAGGTCGCCATCCAGACTGAGGGTCTAGGGGTGCCTTCTATATGGAATGTTTCATTAGTGGCCTTAGGGAAGCCATCCTGGCACATGTTGGAGTGCATCAACCGATTACTTGGTTGGAAGCCTACCACAAAGATTTAGATGCAAAAATTGCTATTAATTCCTAATATAGTCATCCTTCATTCACATCAAATGCATGTACCAACCCTGCTAGTGGTCCCATCCAAACGCTTAAGGTGAAAAGCGCATTGTCAACAAAAATGGCCAGAAGGAGAAGAAAACGATTGCATTACTATTGTGATGAAAAATATTCTCCAGGCCACAATTGCAAGTAACTAAAGTTCTTTTAAATTGATGTGAATGAAAATAACTCAAACAATGAGGCCCAACCCACTGAATTGTTTGGGGAGGATGCAATGGAACCCCAAGATACTACAATAGATGCTACAACAACACTTGATGAACCGATTATATCACTCCATGCATTAGGAGGTATTTCCTCTCCACAAACACTTAAAATCAAAGGCTTTATTAAGCATTGACTAGTGGTGGTATTTATTGACAGTGGCATCATGCATAATTTTTTCCATAAACATGTTGTTGATTTGTGTGGGAAGTATCAAATTTTTAGGTCCTTATATCCAATGGGGAGACCATGAAATGCAAAGGATGTTGCAAGAACATAAATCTCTCTAGATGGGGGACTATCACCTTAAAATACACATGTTTTTCATTAAAATGGGAGGATGGGACATCATCCTTGGAGTTGAATGACTTTGAACAATAGGTCCCATTACCATGGATTTTTAAGTGCTATATATAAGCTTCAAACAGAATGGACACACCCATAAGATTCGTGGGCTCAAGATAGGTGCTCCTATTATCATAAACTCACATAGAATGGATAATATTTAAAAAAAGGGACACCATGGGGTAGTTGCTCAATTCAATGCAATCCAGGCCATTGAATCTCACCTTGCCAACATTGATCCAGGTCTACAAAAGGTGTTGAATCACCATCAGTAGGTTTTGAAAAACCCAAGGAACTATCCCTTTCTCGAGGTGAGCATGATCATAACATCCCTTTGATTTCAGGTAGCCAACCACCCAATGTACACCCTTATAGGTATCCATTTACATAAAAGAATGAGATTGAAAATCTTATTAAGGAACTGCTAGAAGTAGGTGTGAGTTGTCCCAACACCTACCCTTATTCATCCCTAGTATTCATGGTCTTAAAGAAGATGTTAGTGTGAAATTTCTTGGAAGGTGTACCAAAAACACTTCACTTAAGTTGCTAGGTAACAAGTGACCCTAACAACAATTTGACGGCTGCTTAAGATTCAGATCTGCAATAAAAATGGAAAAACCTGCAACAAAAACGTAGATGATCAAGAATAACAAACAATAGTAAGGATATCCAATGCAATAACCCAAATATAAATACTTTACTTGAATAAATTATTTATTGAAAACACTTGGTGAAGGAGATCTACAAAAAGGGTCTGTAAATCCCCCTCTGTGGGATGGGGCCTTTGATGTCCTTGATGCTTCAGTAATCAATCTTCTCTCTCAATATGTGAAAAACCCAGACAAAATGTGGAGAACTCAAATGGGAGCTCAAAAGAAAAGGGTCAATAATGGTGATGATGATAATGATCACGGTGAAGAATGAATGGAAAACCCTCCTATTTATAACAAAGTATTTAGTTAATCTAAAAAATGGAGAATAATAAAATAATATTGACCAAATCAAGATCTAACCCTTGGAATAATTTATTATATTCATTGGAGAGGGAAAAGAGATTTAAAACGGTTAAATATCTTTATTTAGAAATAATTAACAAATAACATTATTTATTAATTATTTTGCGAGGATTAAGAATGGTGTGAAATTGAAATAATTATTAAATAGCGATTTGACAATTATTCCAATAATGGAAATAAGGAATAATAAATAAATAGTGATTTATTTAATTATTCATAGGGGATTTAGTCAAATGTGACAAGGAATAATTATTTAAACAATGATTTCATCATTTTTACTGGAGAAAATGAAATAAATAATGATTTACCTAATTATTCTCATGGGTTATTTTTATTTAAATATGTTTTTTTTTGTAAGCTTGGTAGGACTACTTTTTTATCATGTCCAACTTCTCACCGCGATCGGGGGAATAACACAAGATTTGAACCTAAGACTTCTGGTTCTGTGAGACTTCATTTCCACGACCATTGCTAATTGAGCTACCCCAAGAGGACAAATCCAAAAATAATTTAATAAAAGTGGTTTACTAAATTATTTTCCATAGTGAAAGTGATTTTACTATGGTAAAATTAATCCTACATGGTGTATTTCTATCCACCTGGTTAGAAATGGCTAGGTGATCATTTTTTGGTGATGAAAGATTGCCCCCCCAACGTATAAGCATTAAGAGAAAATCGTATGACTGAAATACATTGTAGGTTACACTTCCATGACACACAAAAGGGGAGACAATGAGAAAGAGAAAGAATAGATGCAAGGCAATGACAAACAAATAATGGAGGGGAAAGACCTACTAAACTGATAGAAGTCTCCTTTTATGCAGGAGTACATGATCTCAAATGATGCGGGGAGGCATACCCATACTCGCTGAGATAACTGTGTACAAAAAATAATGATGATCCCAATAATGTGGGACTAAGCTACAAAGTACATGATACATGATACACTGGCATCAATTGGCCAGAAAATAACATAATGGATCCCATATACATAATGTGCCTGGAAAAACATAGGCCAGGACTAAATACAATAACATTTGAGTACATGAGACATAATGCCCCTCAATATGACATGGTGGGGTTGGGGGGCGAGATTGCAACCAAAGAAGCCCTACTCAATAAGAAAGGGCTCTTAAGATCTGAATGGATCATCTGAAGGAGACATGTGTGCTGTGGGCACTGCAAGCAACAAAAACTAAACCCATCACAATTGGGGAACTGCATATGAGGCTGGATCAATATCTGTGGTCATCAGGGCATGTGGGGGGATACCTGAACGACCACCCCCTCATGACGTTTGGAACATCTCACACACACTCGAGAATCACTGGGACAATCACCCTGAGCACCAAACCGTCAAGTCTATGAATCTCAATCATGCAATAAGGAGTTGGTGTTGAGCACGTGAGATACAACCAAGTTAAAAGGGAAATGATGATTCCCTTTGCTTGATCCGAGAAACCGAATAGATATGGAAGTCGGAACCAACGTAAATTTCCCCCTAGACCACTCTTCTGTAATAAATGTATTGAGTTCGACAGAAGAGGGCCTGCTAGAGTTAAGGCAATAAGGAATCCTTAACAAAGGCACGAGGAATCATAGTAGAGTGACTGATGGACTGACACCAGGGATGACGATGGAAGGAAACAAGATGGGTGGTAGACTAATGACTTCCCTTGTCAGAGCATAATAAGGATGGTTGACCTGGTAACGACTGGCTCGATTCTGGAGGGGATGGTTAATGACTCAAACGAGGGTTCGAAAAAGATGGAGTAGTATAGCTGGAGGTAAAATATGAATAAAATGGGATGGATGGGACACAATGGCATATGAATCATTATAACTGGACTCAAGGGGACTCAAAATAGACTCCATAGATACAAGGGTGACTCATATTGGATGCTTTGAACAAGGGTGACTCGATGATGCTATCAAGGGGGGGAAGGCCCAGAGGGGACCAAAAAAACATGAGTAAATTATGGTTACTCATGACGAAAATCGACACTTGATTTAACCAGTGCAAAGGTAAATTGGTACGGAGGGATAGATGGATCAAATGAAGAAATTCAACTTTAATAGGCTACAAAGTGATACTTCATGGAAAAAATAGCTTCCTGGTTAAGAGTCAAGTTACCCAAAAAAAAGAGACCCATTATAGAACTCGGTGAGATATTTCCAATGGTGCTTACAATTCGTCAAACATATCTACGGTTTGGTAGCAATGGGCGGCAGAAAAAACTAGGGGTTTTCCTATAAAAGGGTTTTTTGCCCCCAAATCAAATTCATTTGCATAGTGAGCTGTGGAGAATTTGGAGAGGAGTAGAAGGCCCTAAATCTGATGGAGATTGTAGTGGATAAACCGACCATCAGAATTAGGATATGCAACATTCAGGCAAGTGGCCTTACTTGTCTAAAAATGGCCTTAATGCTTCTTGGAAGGGTGGTTCCTAGTGAAGAATCAAGGTACAAAGAACATGGGAATGAACTACTAGAGGAGGTATAGAATCATCCCCACCCACCAAGTCAAACTAGGGGACGAAGTGGTAAGTGTGGCATCACATAGAGTAGAATGTTTTAATATATGGTATCAAGCATCTATGATATGCGATGCGTATAGGGCTTGCCAGAGAGGCCGTTAGGACAAAATACCCAAGGAATGGAAGGATAATTGACCATACCTAGATCATTGGGGTCTAGGTCGAGACTTATGTTGATCAAGTGAGAATGTGGCCAAGGGCATGGGATACTTCCCCATAACATATGATGATGGAGGGGAATGATCAGGTGGGAATGATGCCCCATAGCAGGAGGAGTTTGTGGAGCGCCATTGTGTTCCAAGTGATCGAATAAGGGATTCAATCATCTTGGCCCAACTGGCATGAGATCCTCTAAAGGTTGATGAGGAAATGTAGGGGCATATGTTCCCCCTAGTTTTGTATGTAGGGTTGTAGCATGCTATGGACATGCCATATATATTTAGAATAATGGATTCCAAACACATAGGGATGGTACATAATATGGTTATGAACGATATGGTTCACCATTTGTTTATGTTATGGATGTATTCTTGTGGGAAGAGTGGATATATATAGTTAGAGAAAGGAAATGGTGGATTACCACTCTCGTTGGCATTGCATATATAAGTCAAATGGATTGAATTTCTTGGTTCACATACATGGTGTCACTATACCAAAGAATGGCTTGGATATAATGAGTTGATTCTCATCTAGGAAATATGGTGGTTAAACAACAACATTGTCTAAGGGACTGGGTTGTTGATGTAAGATATAGGAATGATGAAGTGGATCATCCCCATCGTGATGTGGAGTGATATGAGTCTCTATAGGTTCTTATAAATGGGGAAGAATGATGGTACTAGAGTTGACACCACCATATGTACTAGGAGGGTTGGGGAGAATTGCTTCTCCCGAACTCTAAAAAATGGATGTCCCTTACCAAAACATTGTGTGGTAACGTAATGGCCACAAGGTGGATGTGGTTCGAATTCATGGGTTTGAAATAAGGGTTGATTAAACCAATCGACCTCATCATGGATGAAATATTTGTAATCAACAACATATTGGTCATGGGTTTGCTGGGAAAGGAAGTACGCATGATGGTGCATATCATCCCAAGGATAATCAGGAATGGTCATAGCTTCCATGATGTCTTCATCAGAATGGAAGATGGGTGGAGTGGAGGAAGAGGGACCACATGATGGAGAAGAACTACCCGAGACATGTTCATGGGAGATAAGGTTCACATACACATCATCAAGGATGGAAGACATGTGACAAGTAGATGGAATATCTACCGATGTTGAGACCGGGGTGTTTGCCGAAGAAGGTTAAACATAATCACAATAGGAGACATCAAGGGAGTTCCAATGCATCGATCCCATGGATGACGACAGGTAGAGAATGGTAGTAGCATTATCCATCATCTCAACATTAGGGGGCGGGATCATAGTGGGTGTTTGAGATTCCTCCTATTCCGGTGTTGGAATGGGTCTAGAATCTGTAGGTAGAGGAGAGGTGGACCCACTACGAGTGACCTCTAATTCGTGAAGCACTTGAAGTGTATCATGAAAATCTTCGAGATGGAGACAATGATGAGAATAATGGCCATAATTATCACACAAAGAGCATGGGTGATTTGTGCATAATGATATATTCTTCTTAGTTGATTCAGGTAAGGTGACATGGACCTCAGGAATGTTAGGATCAGGGAAGTTATCCGAGACCAAATTCTTGACATGAGGGAGTTTAAGACAATTACTGGTGGCATGACCAAGATAATCTCACAAGAACATGGAGGAATAGGATTTGGTGGCTTAAGAGGAGCTGGAGTTGCTGGGATTGCCTTGTTCATCGTTCCCTTTTTCTGGGCTTTGCCCCCTGTTCTAGATGTTTTCACTATAGGAGTAGGGCCCTATTGAGGTTGTTGTGGAATTGAAGTAAGGTAGGTTTAGGAACAACATTTTGGACTGGGATCAAAGAAGTGTAAGGTTTGAGTTGATTGGGGGATGTTTTAGAATGAGGATCGATGTACCATACTAGGATCCCCAAGGTAATGTTGGGTAAACTCAACGTAGCCATAACAAGTGTAGAATAAAATCCAGGGGGCGGGGGAATAAGAACAATGCCTAAACAAAAGGATAATGGCCTGAAGGAACTGCTCTAGAATGGTTAAGACTGGGGGATGGTTATGGGTAGAAATGGATTAGGAGAGACACTAATAGAAGGAAATTATCCTTGATGAGTGGTACCAGAAGGCTAGGTTGAGTTAGGTGTTAGCACCTAAATTCGACTCAGGCTGAAAGAAGGCAAAATTCAGGGTAACCACAAACCACGCTCAGTCTGGTAGCTAGCCCTACCAGAATAGGAGAGGGCTCTCTCCGAGTCACACTCAGTGAATAAGTAAATGAAATGGCCTAAGATGACTTACAAGGGACTATTTGTCTTAGGCTAGTAAGTGAAAATGAATATAAGGAGTGATTTTTATGAATGACTGTGTTTCTGGGATGTTATGGGACCACTGGACCTCAATGAACAGAGAACTTAACATAAAGGCACATATTATTTCGTGAGGCAAGGTAGGCTGAAAGCATAGCAATTTAGTTTTAAAATATCGAGGAATGGAAAGATTTATTAAGAAGGTGAAAAGGGCGTGGGCAAAATGAATCCTTTTCAACAGAAGAATGAACATTGTACATGAAATTTTCCCACAGGTAGAGCAATAAAATTGAATTCTACCTAATCTCACTCGAACAATTTCACCAGAAATGAATACGAAATGAAACTATGGAACATAAAAAAGGAATGGAGAGATTGGTTAAGAAGGTGAAAAGGGCATCGGCAACATAAATCCTTTTCAACAGAAGAAAGAACACTGTACGTGAAATTTTCCCATAGGTAGAGCAATAAAATTGAATTCTACCTAATCTCACTCGAAAAATTTCACCAGAAATGAATATGAAATGAAACTATAAAACATAACAAGATACATATGAAACAAAAGAGACACACTTGCTACACTCACAACCACATGAATCTCATGAAATAGAGCCGCCGCCTTTCATTAATTCTCTGTGAAAATATATAGTGCAGAAACAAAGTTTCTTTCCCACAGTCTCCCAGAGATTACAAGCCAACCAACCCTTTGCAAATAACTTGCATACAATATATAGAATGTGTGAGAAAGAGATAGAATGCCTAGGGGTTGGGAAGTTACTCAAATCATTTCAAAATGGAGATGGAGAGCCAACCATCAGATACAGGTGCAGCGCTCTCAAGCATGACATTTGGCTGGGGTGACCCTTTGCATTCCTTTGCCACTTGGATAGATGCCCATCTGGAGAGAAATCTCTTTAAATGCCACCTTTGGTACCAAAAAACCAAAGTGTAGATGACCGGGCCCACTTGGAGAAGTTGCGACCCGAAATCTCGCGAAATGGGAGCAAATTCGCAGTTTTTTCCTCTGTGCACCATGCCAAATTCTCTATGCGTCACGCCACTTTGGAGCCCGTTTTTGGGCACTTGCAGGTGTCCACAATGTGCCCAAGTGGGTTTGTTGGAAAGCATGTCCTGTCTAATTTCTAACCCCGCTAGAATTTCCAAATTTGGTGCTCATTTGCCCCTCTAAATCTTCATTCTCCCAAGACTACTTTCTGTGTGTAAAAAAATGGCAGAGTGGCCATTTTTGGATGTTTTTTGACCTTTAGGAGGCCCAGATCTTGTCAAAATTTCTTGCCCGGACACCAGTAGTCATATTTTTTGATGCTGATTCCCAATATGCAAGTCGTTCCTCGATTAGAGCCCTAGAATTCTAGTGTCGCGCCAATGGCGTGACGCACAGGGAGGAATTTTCTATTTTGTGTCCAAAATTTTACCTGTGACCAAAATTTGCCCAAATTTTTTGAAATTTGGGCTGGATGTTCCCTTTGAAGTGCTATGCTGTGCCAAGGAAGCCTCAGCCAAGATTCGAAGCCAATCTTGCTCCTTTGCCTCCTTTGCCTCTTTTGTCGCTTTGCTCAATTTTTCCTTTAGGCTCCTGATTCTTGCTTTGGAGCTCATGTTTCGGGCCTGGTAGTGATGAGTCATGCACCTCAGCATGTATTTCTCCCTGTTAGCTTTATCCAACCGCTTCTCCAAGTGTAGATTGACCCGATCCAACCAAGACTCATGGTCGTTATTGATCTCTTGCTCCAAGGTAGTGAGCTCGATCCCTCTCTGTTGGACAGCTTGTCGATTTTCATGAATGCTTTGCAGCTCCATGATCGTCTATTGGTCCTCAAGCTATTTGTTTCTCTGCTCTAGATACTTGATGACCCATCTGGCCCTCTCGAAATTGAGTATCAAGTCTCTGATTCCATGTCCTGCTCCTGAATGATCATCCTAAGTTTGGCATTCTCTGCCTCTGTCTTTTCATCCAGAATGAGGATGACATCGGTCCCTTGTGCACCTGATGGCCCCTCCTCCTACGCTGGCTCCTTGCCCTTACCCTACTCCTGTGGTGCTGATGTCGGAAGTGAGGCCCCTTCCACCCCGGGTGGAGATAACACTCGCTTTGCTGCTACGAACAACGGTCTACTGCCCTTCTGGTATGTGATGTATACTGGCATGGTGGTAGTCTCATGGCGCTCAAACTGATGTGAAGGACCCCCCACCTCATGCTCTGCCTCTGATACCACCGGTTGAGTGCTGAATAAATCACGGGAGATGAAGTCCTCCCAAGCAATACCCTGCAATCCTAACTGATGGTCCACCAAAATCCGGATGAGAGCAAGATGATAGACACTGTTTAGCTGTTGTCGAGGGGTCTTGCGCTGTACGAAGTTTTTCATCTTCTTAATGTTGTTGAAAATGAAAAATGGGAGGCTCATCATCCTTACCCGGGTGAAGTGCATGAGCAACCTGATGTGATATGCATAAAGGCGTGAAAACCTCCCCTCGTAACTTAAATACTTCATGATCAATCTCAGGAGTGGGGCATACTCATCTCTCAAAAATCTGAATGGAAAAACTCTGGTGAGATGGCTCAAGCAGCTGTTCTTGATGTAAGGCTCATAATGATGCCTCTCCACCTTCTTTTTCTTATGCCACTGCTCTCCAATGTTCGGTATTCCTGTTGCCACTGATATGGTTTCTAGTGTCAAGGTGAAAGTGACCATAGCCAGGACGGATTGACCTCCTCGTAGATGAAGTGAAAAAAGGTGGGCCAACTCATGATGGACTCTGACATTTGCCACCCTTTGACAAAATTCATAACATGCCAAGTGCTAGAAACAAGACATAGCAAGCGGGCATGCTTGCAGCTCAGTGAGGGTGTTTGGCTCATCTCTAAGATGTCTGCCACTCCGGTGATGTCTCCTATGGGCCATCTCTCCTGAATATGTGTCACTGTGGGTCCCCTCCTCATACTCTGATGAATTTTCTGATGCCATTACTGCTGCTTGTACCCTAAGTCTTATGTTGCCCTCTGAATCCAATGAAACTGATAGATGCTCTGAAAATCTGTCACCAAGGGGACAATAAAACAGGGAATGTTAGGAGGGGAATGATGAAAAGGGGAATAGGGGTTTAAAAGGAGAAAATTATCAGGGATTTGGGAGCGTTTTTGGGTATGGTGTTGATGGGGTAGGGTTTGGATATTTTGAGCCATAGGGATAAAGGGAACGAATGGATATAATTACAGTGGAGCTATGGTGATATTTAGGAGAAACTGCTATAGGGGAATTAGCTGGTAGAGGTAGGGTAGGAGCATACTTTAGCAATAATGTCATTGTAGCAAAACCCTAGCTTCTTGACCTTCTTTGTGTCATTCTTTGTTTTAGTTTTAAAAATTTTTTGCATTTGATTCATGGTCATCATACCCACATTCCTCTTTGGTGAAGGTAGTTGGGCTACTTTTCCAACCTTGAGGGTTATTCACAAATCTTTTGGTAATTTAATACATTTTTGGGCTTATAAGTCTGTGAGCCGCGCGCTCTGCCCAGTGCGCCGCGCGCCGGGTATGCGTCGTGCCAGTGGCGATTTTGCACCGTGACCGGGCTCCCAGTGCGCCGCGCGCCCTGAGTCCATCGTGCCACATCGCGTGTGCGCCGCGCCTACCAAACCAACTCTCACTCACTCACAATTTCACGATTTCACTCTCCCACCTTTTGTAATGTCTCTCCAAGTCTTCAATGGCACAATGGCTTTGCTTTGGGCCACAACAAGTATATATAGGCTTGAGAGAAATTGGTTTGATTTTTTCTTCCTTGAAAACCCACTTTCAAATGTTTGTGTTTTGCACTTTTTTCATTGACTTTAAAACACCCTGATTTTCATTTTTCTCTGAAATTTTGGCTCTCATGATGGGATTTTCGGCATTTCTTTGCCGGGACTGTGTGACTGGGCATTTGGCCATAGAAACCATGACTGCATTTGAAAAATCAACTTGTGCATTTTTGGAAAATTTTGTCATAAATGACCTTGTTTGACTTTTCTTCAAAACAGAGTTTTGAAGAAGAGTCGATGTCTCTTTACGTGATGATGAAGCTTTCTGGACCATAGCTGTATAAGGTCTCCCCTTGGCCTGCATGGCTTGTTCTGGACATGTTTTTCAAAGACCAATTTGATGGTTTCCTAGACACAATCATAAAAAATGACTTTGTCCTGTAATATGACCAGACCTTGACTATCATGAATTTCAGTGATTGTGGACCAAGACCTAAACCAGCAGGGGCCAGACATGAGGGAAAATGACTAGCATGACTTTCTCCGTCAGATCATGAATATCCCTAGCGAAATGCAACTGGAAGAGTGGAGCGGGACACCTAATCATGAAATGCATAAAGAGTTTTGATCCCTGACGAAGGACTTAAAAGTGACAAAGTTGAAGGGACACGGAGCCCTGTGGTGGGACAGTGTCCAAACAAAGAGAAGGAGGTTGAACAAGTTTTCGATCAAGAAATGGTCCAGGATGGTGGCCAAATTGAAAGGAATATTTCTGCCTAAGGATTACTAGATTGCACTACATAGGCAAGTGCAGAATTTGAAATAGAAGGGGATGATAATGAGGGAATACACTGAGGAGTTTTACCGATTGAACTTAAGGGCCGGTGATACAGAGGATACCTCGAAGAAGACAACCAAGTACGTAAATGGTTTAAAGTTAGAAATTTTAGATGAAATTAGTATTCTTTCTCCAAAAAACGTTGAAGAAGCATATAAGAGTGCTATGAAAGCTGAAGAGAAAATTACTAGAAAACAAAATGCCAGGAGAGGACGAGGAACAGGTAGAGGAAGAGGTTATTCCTATGGCAGAAGGCGAACTACTAGTAGTAATGAAGAAGGCAACAGTTCTAAAGCTTCTAGATCAACAGAAAAAGGTGACAATACGAGAGGTGGTAGGCCATATCAGCGAGGCAGGGGAAATGGCCGAGGTAGAGGAGTTGGTTATCAATGTTACAGGTGTCATAAGTGGGGACACAGATCATTTGAGTGCCTTGAGGCAGACCAAGCTAGACAGAGGGTAGCGTATGGTTCACAACCAGAAGAAGCAAAGGCAGCTCCCCAAGAAGCAGAAAATGCTCCAGAAACAGGGGAAGCCTTAGTTCTGAACAAGGTGTTGTTGAAACCAGCCAAAGAAACCACAGAACAAACACTATGGAAAGCTTTGTTTCAGACAGTTTGTAAGTCACACGGTAAGTGCTATAAGGTAATTATTGATAGTGGTAGTATAGATAACTTAGTCGTTGGGGTTGAAGCGGTCGAAACATCCCAACCCTTACAAAATTTCATGGCTGCAAAAAGGTCATCAGTTGCTGGTAGATGAGCAATGCGAAGTGGAGTTTCATATAGGCAGATATAAGGATAAGGTCATTTGTGACATAATGCCAATGGATGTATGTCACATACTGCTAGGTAGGCCATGGCAGTATGACAGGAAAGTGGTACATGACGGGAAGACAAACTGTTATAAGTTTGTCAAGGATGGGATCAAGCACACGCTTGTGCCCATCAAGGAGGAAGAAATAGCAGGGACAAGTGAGACAAGAGTATTGTTAATGAGCGGAAAACATTTTCTGAAACAAGTTGAGGACAACGAGGTGAGTTATGTTGTTGTAAGAATAGCAAAGACGATGCTACTACACACAGAGGTGTCAAATTTACCTACATAAATTCAGCAGATGTTGCAGGAGTTTACTGACATAGTGGTAGATGATTTGCCAAATAAATTGCCCCCCAAAAGAAGCATAAGTCACCATATTGACTTCATACCTGGAGTAAGCTTATCGAATAAGGTATCATATCAGATGAGCTCCAAAGACAATGAGGAGATTAGAAAGCAGGTGCAGGAACTGCTAGACAAAGGATTGATTTGGGAGAGTTTGAGCCCTTATGAAGTTCCAATGGTTCTCGCTCCCAAGAAAGGAGGAGAATGGTGGATGTGCACAGACTCGAGGGCCATCAACAAAATCACCATCCTGTACAAGTTTCCACTACCATGGATGGAATACATGATGGATTGCCTAAGTGGGGCAACATATTTTTCTAAGATAGATTTAAAGAGTGGGTATCATCAAATTCGAATTTGAGAGGGGGATGAGTGGAAGACAACCTTCAAGACTAACGAGGGACTGTATGAGTGGCTGGTTATGCCATTCGGACTGGGCAATGCACCCAGTACCTTTATGGAGTTAATGAATGAAATGTTGAAAGAATACATCGGAAAATTTGTGATAGTGTACCTAGATGACATATTAATTTTCAGCAAAACAAGGGAGGAGCACCTTCGACATGTTCGGAAAGTGTTGGAAAAATTGCAGCAGAATAAGTTGATGATAAATTTGAAAAAAATGTACTTTTCTGCAAAAAAAGTTGATTTATTTGGGCTTCATAATAGCAGAAAACGAGTTGAAGATGGATCCAGAGAAGATTGCAGCGATAGTCAATTGGCCATCCCTGAAAAGCTTGTTTGAGGTATGTAGTTTTCATGGGCTGGTGAGTTTTTACCAGAAATTCATAAGAAATTTTAGTGAAATCTGTGCACCTATGTTGGACACTATCAAAAAGGCTAGTTAGCCTTTTCGATGGACTGATGTAGGGAGAGGATTTTTCAGCTACTAAAGAAGAAGATCACAGAGAGACCGATCCTGAGATTGTCAAATTTTAAAAATCTCTTTAAGGTTCTTTTTGATGCTAGCGGTACGGCTATTGGAGTTGTACTCAACTAGGAGGATAAACCTGTTGCTTTTTTCAGTGAGAAGTTAAATGAAAGCAATCATAAATATTCATCCTACGACAATGAATTCCATGTTGTTGTCCAAGCACTGAAGCGTTGGAGACACTATTTGCTGGGAAATGAATTTATGTTGTTTTTGGATAATTCTTCACTGTAGTATGTGATGCAATAGCACAAGCTTGTAGAAATTTTGAATAATATAACACTTATTCACAGAGATTATCTTGATTATACACTATTTGTGAAATGCATGCATAATACATAACCTCCTCTACTGTTGATCATCAATTTGCGGAATTAAGAAATAATCGCATGCGCACATTGAAACATCAATCACACATATCAACACAGTATATAACGGGGAAAGCATATAGCTGAAAACCCCCAACTATCTATATATTATAATGATAGAGAACATGTAACAATACATAGTACAATACTCCTCACAAGTACTCAGTACTATCTCCACCCGTTACACACAAACTAGCTCAGATCTGAACAAGTCACTGGTTCAAATCTCCTTCGCTGTTTGCTTGCCTCCACTGTGCAATCCCTGTTGAGAATATATCTGATCCAAGTTCGAATTGCCTTGGCTTGTACTGCGCAATCCTCATTGGCAATCTCAATCAATGATTGTGTAAATCTCATACACAGCTATAGTCACAACTGATAGTAGACTCACCCTTTCACCCACCTCTAACACTTGTCTCCAGTGAACTGTCCATGCACTGAGTTAACTGATGTATTCTTTAGTTGATTTATGAGTTAATAATTAGTGAATTAATTAATAATTAATTCACACCACTCATCACTAGTGTATTTGTCAGTTAGACTAAATACAACTAGTTCAACTAAGTCAAACTGAACACAACTCCATCAACTCCTCAATCAACTCCACCAAAATCAATCACTTGAGTTCTAACTGAAGTCCATCATGCAATAGCTCAACTAACCCATAGGAAAAGTGTATTTCCTTCTAGTAGTTGCATGTGCCACATCCGTAGCTCGAACTGAAGTGTTGCAAGAGGATAAGATAATGTTTATAGTCCAAATATTATTAAGAGCTAATAATATTCGACTATTCTATTTTTAGACTGGTAGTCTAAAAATAGACTCTGCCCATATGTCTAAAAATAGAGGTCCATATATTTTTACCAACATGACCAATCATCCATAAATATCATCTCGCAACTCATAGACCATGATCCATATGTCTAAAAATAGACTTTGCGCCAAAAATAGCCTGCGGGCCCACTTCTTTTCACTAAGCCCCATCATCTTGTTGCATTTTCAACAAAGCTGAATCACAAACATGCCAAGTGGGTGGAATATTTGCAAAGTTTCACCTTTGTGTTGAAACACATCAGTGGGCAGGCCAACAAGGTGGCAGATGCATTGAGTAGGAAGGCTTTACTTTTGCAGGAGAGTACTGTACAAGTGTTGGGTTTTGAGCGCTTAAAAGATTTATATCAGATTGACACAGATTTTAAGGAGGCCTACAAGGCATGTTAGAATCCCTTGGTGAGAGATAATAGTCCATGGTTGGACTACAACTTGCAAGAGAAACTGTTGTTTAGAGGAGGACAATTATGCATTCCTGACTGCTCGATGAGAGAGAATATTATTCGAGAAAAGGATAGTGGAGGTCTAGCCGGACATTTCGACATAGACAAGACACTCGAGCAACTCAACCATTTCTACTTTTGGCCAAAAATGGGGAGGGATGTACAGTGATTTGTGACCAGATGTAAAGTGTGCCAGTTAGCGAAGGATCACAGTCAAAACACAGGACTGTATACACCATTGCCTGTTCCAAGAAAACCGTGGGACTCAGTAAGCTTGGACTTCATCTTGGGTCTACCAAGGACACAATGGGGTTATGACTTGGTGATGGTAGTAGTGGATAGGCTCTTGAAAATGGTTCATTTCATCCCTTGCAAAAAAACCAACGATGTCACTCACGTGGCTCACTTGTTCTTCACAAAGATTGTCAGGCTACATGGTTTGCCTAAGTCTATTCTTTCTGACAGGGATGTGAAGTTCACAGGGAACTTTTGGCGCACCCTGTGGAAGAAGATGGACACAAAGTTGAGTTACAGTTTTGCTTATCACTCGCAAACCGACGGACAAACAGAGGTGGTAAACAGAAGTCTGGGGAACCTGCTACGAAGCTTGATTGGTGAGAATTCGCGGATGTGGGATTGAGTGCTTGCCCGGGCAGAGTTCGCTTATAATGACTCAATATGGGTTGCAATCCTTTTTAGATCCTGTATGGCATGCATCCTCGCGGAGTGCATGAGTTGGGAGATCTCGAACAACAAGAAAGGTGAAGCACAGATGGGGAAGATTTCGCTAATGCGATGAGAGATTTGCATGAGCAGGTGAAAATTAAATTGCAGGAAAACAACAAAAAGTATAAACAACAAGTAGATTTGAAAAGAAGGGAAGTGCAGTTCAATGTGGGAGATGAAGTCCTCACACATTTGCGCAAAGAACACTTCCCTAGAGGTGCATACAACAAGCTGAAGTACAAGAAGATAGGTCCCTGCAAAGTCCTCTGGAAATTTTCAGCGAATGCCTATGAGATACAGTTGCCACCAGGGATAGGCATTTCACCCATCTTTAATGTGGTAGACCTATTTCCTTACACTGCTAAACCAGAAGAAGAATGCAGAACCACACGACCTACACAGAATACCCAGGATGGAAGTGAAGCTTGGATGAGACAAATGCCTTATGTTCAGCCTCCCGAGATCGATAGAATCCTCGACACACAGGTGGCCAAGCGAACACGGCGGAAGGAGTATCTGCAATACTTGGTCAAATGGAAGAACCGTCCTATTGAGGACAGTTCGTGGCTTGATGCCAGGAAAATTAAGCAGGCGGGTTCTTTAGTCGAGAAGCTCATGGAACGGAGTCATGATTTCTTTTTTCCCCGGGAGCCTGATGCAGGAGCATCCAGCTAGGGCACCATAACTGGGTGTTGGTCTCTGCCAAGGTGGAAATTTGTATTAGCATATTGGTTTCTTTATGCTTAGTTTGTCAAAATAGGATATAGGACTTTGTTTTTCTTTTTAATCTCAGTATTAGTTAAGAACAGATTGGTCGGTTAGGGTCATTAATTTGTTTGTCTTTAATCAACAGTAGGTTAATAATTGTTCTGTCATTTTAGAGGAAAAAGACAAATATGTCTAATGTAAAATCTTGCAGTATAGGAAGAACCAAATACATGAATAGTTATGTAACTAATAAGACTTGCAACTGAAAAAGTAATTACGTAGTTCAGGTAACTGTGAACAGAGGACATAAATGTAATATCGAAAATCATTCAAAAGGTTCAACATTTTGCATACAATAATAAGAGACAGAGAACAAGTTTATTATCCATCCATCTGTAACAATTTCTTCATATTGTGTATATACATTTCTTAACCATTAAACAATTCAGAATGACAAACAAAGTGCAAGCACACAACTTCACGCATTTCCTCTCTTAAAGAACAGGGTACTAACAGATCGATTGCACATAAGTTTTTCAAGTCGATAATGGATAAACAGTGAACAAACCCATGGCTGGAAGAATTCCAAGCAACATAACCAATTGAACGAGTAAACAAGAACTTGAGCGACAAGTGGACAAACCCCAAACAGAGGTAACCCGTGACAGTCTATTCAACGCAATTTCTTTTCATTTCCAACGGAATAGAAAAAATATATGTTTATTACTTCATAATAGTTCAGTATTACATTGCTGGAAAAAGTAGGAGAAATAATGTCCATGGAACAGAGGAAACCCTAGTTGAGGGTTTGATATAGTAAAACCCTCATGTCCAACTATATGGTTCAACAAAAATGAATTGTAAACTAGAGCTGTAACACAGGTGAACCCAGGTCGCATAGCGAAAAAAGCAAAGACCAAACGAACGAACATTGTGGCGCGGCCAACAAAAATTACAGACGCTAGTTGCAACCCTACAAGACTATGGTGACAGAGCCTACCAGAAAATCACTCAAGGGTTTGAGAACCGAAGGGTTTGAAGTCGTCCACATCCAAAGTCGAATCTTGACCTGAGAGACCAGAGCATGCAAAACCTATTGGTCCAACCACGCATAAAAGAAAACAAGAGAAATACAGTTCGACAAAGGGAGAATGAGACCCTTACCTGAGGACGTGTTTGTACAAAGAAAACGCAGGCTATTGAGCCATAGAATATGGAAGCCACCTGAGACGAAGGGGCAAGACATTGTTAGCACTAGAACCAGACAAAAGCAGAAGTGAAGCATGAAAGGATAAAATTACCTGAGGAATAATAGCTGAGCGAGGCCACTGTGCCTATAACCTGAGCATGAAGAGACAATAACAAAAAAATTTAGCAGCAGCAACGTAGCAAAGAAACAAACAATAGGACAATAACAGTTGAGAACCAGACAAGACCAACCAGTGGTCAATACCATGCTCGAGCATATAAATTAAAAAATAGTTCCCAAAAAACGAATAAACCAACCTCCAGAATGCGTGATAGAGCCGCATAGCAAGGAACATAATCATCAGCAGCACAGGCCAAGCCTGTAGCTCAATATCATTCGTAGACAATACAAGAAATATTATTACCAGAAGAAACCTCAAGAAGTTCACCATGCAGAGCAGAAAGTCGAAATGACGAAAATGCCAAGGGTTTTGCCAAAATGAACTAACGGGAAACGAGGATCGAGGCAGGACAGATCAGTTGTCACATTAACGCTCCACCATAAATTATTTCAACAACCACGGAAAAATATCTAGTGATTAAAAGTGCAATTAGAGCCTAATCATAATCCAAATCTGAGTTAACAATTAGCATTGGACAAACTCTAGTCCAAGTTGTATATTGGAGTGTGGGCTGGTCCCATCATTTTCATAGCCAATCAGATTACAAAAAAATAAATTAAAATATTGTTAAAAAATAATAAATTTCAATAGAGAAAGTTGAATTATGGAAATTACAAAAAATTTAAGTCAATTCCAAAGTAATATGAGTTTAACCATAAACTCAATGCAATATCTTATGCCTACAATAGGGATAATAATATGAAATATATTTTAATATATTTTTATTTTGAAAAGATGTATATTATTAAAAAACTATAAAAAATTATATATGGTTTTTATATTAAGATATTAAAAAACATTCATATTATTTTGTTTCTAATCATTATATATAATAACATGGGTAGCTTAATTGGTCATCTCTTTGTAAATGATGTAAATAAAGTATGATGTTGGAAGATCCAATTTTCTATCTGTATCTCCGGGCCTCTTGTTGTGGTGTGGGTCTCTTGTTGTGGCTTGTGGTTTATGTGGAGGTTGTAGTAGTATTAGTTGGAATCGACCACTTGCCCAATTACACCATATATATTAATCTTAACCCTACATTAATTATAGATCTTAATACACAAATAGTCCCCAAAGTTGTGAGTCTCTTCTTGTGGCTTGTGGTTTATGTAGAGGTTATAGTAGTATTAGTTGGAGTCGACCACTTGCCCAATTACACCATATATATTAATCTTAACCTTACATTAATTATACATCTTAATACACAAATAATCCCAAAATTTCATTTAACTTGATAAGATATTCTCGCACCCACCAATAAGTGCCTACTAAAATGAAGTATATATATATATAATATATATATATATAATAATTATAAAATAATAAACCATATATTAATGTTGTAATCATTAATAATAATAATAATAATAATATAAAATAATAATAATTATAATTTTAAAAATTATAAATTTTATTAATAAATTAAATAATATTTATAATAATGATCATTTTTAATATTAATAATAATTAGTAATTGATTAATTATTAATAATTAATAATTTAATCCTAAGACCTTGGGTTGCAAGTAAACCATTGTCAACCATGGTAAATGATGCTTATTTTAGGGTTTATATTATTTATCTAGAGGTTTATATACCTTGGGTTCATAACATTGATCCCTTGGGTTTTAGTATCAAACCCTAGGATTTATTAGTCCCTCCTTGGGTTTATTAACCTAAGTGTTCATATTCTTAGTTTATAATATTGATCATATGGTTTATAGTATTAATCCTAGGATTTAATATAAATCCCTTGGGTTTATAATCATGGTCAACCCTGGTCCAACGTCTCATTGTAATAAAGATATTCTCATTATGACAAATATTGTCTCAATCTTAAAACAATCATGGTCAACCATGGTCTATCATGGTCAATATGAAAATCAACCATGGTCAACGATGGTCAATCATGGTCAACCATGGTCCAACATTACATTGTGATAAATATTGTCTTAATATGAACATCAACCATATGTGAATCATCATCAACCATGGTAAATGATGGTCAACCATCAACGACCATTGTCAACCACAGTCCAACTTCACATTGTGACAAAGATTGTCTCAATATGAAAATTAATCGTGGTCAATAACCATGGTCACATTGTGTCAAAGATTGTCTTATTGTCCAACATCACATTGTGACAAACATGGTCAACCTTGGTCCAACGTTGCATTGTTACAAAGATTGTCTTAATATGAAAATAAACCATGGTCAAACAGGGTCCAATGTCACATTGTGAGAAAGATTTTCTCAATATGAAAATCAATCATGGTCAACAATGGTCCAATGTCGCATTGTGACAAAGATTGTCTCAATATTAAAATAAACTATGGTCCATCCTGGTCAACCATGTTTGTTTTAGGGTTTGTAATATTTATGTTAGGGTTTATATAACTTGGGTTTACAATATTAATTACTTGGGTTTATTAGTGCCTTGGGTATATAATATCAATCCCTTGGGTTTATTAATCTAAGGGTTCATATTCCTAGGGTATAATATTATTTATAGGGTTTATAATATTATTCCTAGGGTTTAATATAATTCTCTTTGATTTATAATCCATTGAGTTTAATATAAATTCATCAGGTTTATTAATCCATTGGGTTTATTAATATCCAACGCCACATTGTGACAAATATTGTCTCAATATGAATATGAACCATGGTCAACCAAGGTCCTACATCATATTTTGAGAGAGATTTTCTCGATATAAAAATTAATCATGGTCAACCATGGTTAATAAGCATGGTTACTTTATGATAAAGATTGTCTCTTGGTCTGATGTCACATTTCGACAACCATGGTCAACTATGGTCAACCATGGTCCAACATCGCATTGTAAGAAAGGTTGTCTCAATGTGAAAATAAACCATGGTCAATCATGATCAACCATAGTCAACCATGGTCAAACATCACATTATGACAAAGATTGTCTCAATATGAAAATCTACCATGGTCAACCATGGTCAACCATGGTCCAATGTTGCATTGTGACAAGGATTGTCTCACTATGAAAATCAATCATGGTTAACCATGGTCAATCATCATCAACTAAGATCCAACGTCGCATTGTGACAAAGATTTTTAACCATCATCAACAATCGTTAACCATTTTCAACCATGGTTCGACGTCGCATTGTGACCATTGTGACAAATATTGTCACAATATGAAAATCAACCATGGTCAACCATGGTCACATTGTGTCAAATATTGTGTAATGGTCCAACGTCACGTGAAAACCATGGTCCAACATCGCATTGTGACAAATATTGACTGAATGTGACCTTTCTTTCGAGTGGAGACCTTCATGTATTCCAACCGTTCTAACTGAAGCTTTTTGAATCATGGTCAAACATGGTCAACCATGTTTCAACTAACTCATGGTTAAATCATGGTCAAACATGGTCAACCATGTTTCAACTAACTCATGGTCAAATCATGGTCAAACCATGTTTCAATTTCTGAATCATGGTCAAACATGGTCAATCGCTTTTTTGAATTATGAATTTTCTGAATCATGGTCAAACATGGTCAACCATGGTCGAATGTCACATTGTGGCAAAGATTATGTCAATATGAAAATCAATCATGGTCAACCAAGTTTGTTTTAAGGTTTATAATATTTATCTTAGGGTTTATATACCTTGGGTTTACAATATTAACCCCTTGGGTTTAATATTATTCCCTTGGGGTTTTAGTTTTAATTCCTTGGGTTTATTAATCCAAGGGTTCATATTCCTAGGGTATAGTATTATTGATATAGTTTATAATATTATTCCTAGGGTTTAATATAAATCCCTTGGGATTATAATCAATTTTGTTTATAATATAAATTCCTTGGGTTTATTAATCCCTTGGGTTTTTAGTATTAATCCCTTGAGATTATTAATCTCTTAGGTTTGTAATGACAAATATTTTCTCAATATGGAAAGCAATCATGGTCAACTATGGTCAACCATGGTAACCATGGTAAATCATTGTCAACATTGGTCAAACATGGTAGATCATCGTCAATTATGGTGTACCATGGTCTCACACCACGTTGTGATGTAGATTGTCTCATTATAAATGTCCACCATAGTCAACCATGGTTCAACGTTGTGTTGTGAGAAATATTTTCTTAATATGAAACTCAAGCATGGTCAACCATAGTCAATTACCATGGTCACATTGTGACAAATATTATCTCATGCTCCAACGCCACATTTCAACAACCATGGTCCAATGTCGCATTGTGGCAAAGCTTGTCTTAATATGAAAATCAACTATGGTTAACCATGGTCAATCATGGTCCACCATGGTCCAACATCGCATTCTAACAAAGATTGTCTCAATATGAAAATAAATCATGGTCAAACATGGTCCATCATGGTCCAACATCACATTGTGACAAATATTGTCCCAATATGAAAATCAACCATGGTCAACGAAGGTCCAACGTCACATTGTGACTAAAATTCTCTCAATATGAAAATCAATCATTGTCAACCATGGTCCAACGTCACATTTTGACAAAGATTGTCTCAATATGAAAATCAACGATGGTCAACCATGGTCCAATGTCATATTGTCACAAATATTGACTCAATATGAAAATCAACCATGGTCAACCATGGTTAATCATGGTTAGCCATGGTTAATAACCATGGTCACGTTGTGACAAAGATTGTTTAATGGTCCAATGTCACATTGTGACAACTATGATCCAACATCCATTATTACCAAGATTGTCTCAATATGAAAGTCAACTAAGGTCCAACGTCACATTGTGACTAAAATTCTCTCAATATGAAAATCAATCATTGTCATCCATGGTCCAACATCACATTTTGACAAAGATTGTCTCAATATGAAAATCAACGATGGTCAACCATGGTCCAATGTCATATTGTCACAAATATTGACTCAATATGAAAATCAACCATGGTCAACCATGGTTAATCATGGTTAGCCATGGTTAATAACCATGGTCACGTTGTGACAAAGATTGTTTAATGGTCCAATGTCACATTGTGACAACTATGATCCAACATCCATTATTACCAAGATTGTCTCAATATGAAAGTCAACCATGGTTAACTATGGTCAATCATGGCCATCCATGGTCAATAACCATGGCCATCCATGGTCAATAACCATGGTCATCCATGGTTAACCATGGTCTAATGTCGCATTGTGATAAATATTGTTTCAATATGAAAATCAACCATGGTCAATCATGGTCAACTAAGGTCCAACACCACATTGTGACAAAAATTCTTTCAATATGAAAATCAATCATGGTCCAACGTGGCATTGTGACAAAGATTGTTTCAATGTGAAAATCAATAATAGTCAACCATGGTCCAACATCGCATTGTGACAAAGATTGTATCAATATGAAAATCAACTATGGTCAACCATAGTTAACCATGGTCAATAACCATGGTCACATTGTGACAAAGATTGTCTAATGGTCCAATGTCACATTGTGACAACCATGGTCATCCATGGTGAACCATGGTTCAATGTCGTATTGTGACAAACATTGTTTCAAAATGAAAATCAGCCATGGTCCAACACCACATTGTGAAAAAACTCTCTCAATATGAAAATCAATCATGGTTAACTATGGTCCAACGCCGCATTGTGAGAAAGAATGTCTCAATATGAAAATCAACCATGGTCAACCATGTTTTTTTTTAGGTTTATAATATTTGTCTTAGAGTTTATTGGGTTTACAATATTAATCCCTTGGGTTTATTAGTGCCTTGGGTTTATAATATCAATCTCTTGTGTTTATTAATCTAAGGGTTCATATTCTAGGGTATAATATTATTAATATGTTTTATAATATTAATCTTAGGGTTTAACATAAATCTCGTGTCTATAATCCTTTGGGTTTAAAATATAAATTCCTTGGGTTTATTAATCCCTTGGTTTTATAATATTAATCCCAAGGATTTATAATATTAATCTCTTGGGTTCTCAATATTAATCCCTAGAGTTTTTAATATTAATCCCTTGGGTTTATTAATCCCTTAGGTTTATAATAATAATCCCTTGGGCTTATTAATCTCAGGGTTTATATTTTTATGGTTTAATATTAATGTTAGGGTTCAATGTTATTCCTTTGGGGTTATAGTTCCTTGGGTTTCATAATATTTATCTTAAGGTTAATGTCCTTTGGGTTTATAATACTAATCCCTTGGGTCTGTGAAAATTTTTTTCTCAATATGGAAATGAATCATGGTTGACCATGGTCAATTATGGTCTACCATAGTCCAATATTGTCTCAGAGATTGTGACAAAGAATTTTTCAATATGAAAATCAACTATGGTCAACCATGTTTGATTTAGGGTTTTAATATTTATCTTAGGCTTTATATACCTTAGTATTAAATATTAATCCCTTGGGTTTATTAATCTTATGGTTCATATTACTAGGGTTTAATATTAAGGATAGGGTTTATAATATAAATTCATTCAGTTTATAGTACTAATAATAATTTACGTTTATGTCCACGAGGTCTTGGATAGACAATGATCAGGTTCTTTGTTAAGGCACTCCTTGATGTGAATTCAACAATTCAATTCGGTTTATAATATTAATCATCTTAAGGGTTTCTAATATTAATTCCTTGGGTTTTAAATATCAATCCCTTGATTTTATAATATTAATCTCATTGGGATTATAAACCCAAAGAAATAATATTAAACCCTAGGAATATTAACCCTTAGATTAATAAACCCAAGGGATTGATATTGTAAACCCAAAGGAATAATATTAAACCCCAAAAATATTTAAGTTTGGGTTTGTAATAATAATAATCTCTTGGGTTTTTAATATAATCCCAAGGGTTTTTAATGTTAATGTGTTGGCTTTAATGATTCCTTAGGTTTGTAATATTAATAATTCATTGGGTTTTTAATATTAATTCCTTTCATTTCCCCCAGTCGAGGTGTGAGCCAACTCAAAATCCGTCTCGGGATTGTGGATATTGAGTAACTACATTTATGAACGGGTTGATGGGCGGCCCCACCCATGCCCCGCTCGTATTTCCACCTTAAGGGAGGAGAAGGTCATTGCATTAAGGTTTGACAGAGAGTTATTAAGCTAGGTGGTGGGAGTTGTGGTTCTCAAGAACCCATCTGTACAACACTCTATTCGACTTCGCAATGGTCTTAGTGGAAATAGGTGGCCTGATACTCAGAGATCTCAGACAACTGTGCACTGGTTTGAGGGATCTAGTGTGAGGGAAGGAACCTCAGTTGTGACTCGTCTCTGCAAGTGGTAAACAAGTTCTTTCTCTGTCCACTGTGTTGTCAGTTGGGTCACGGGCAGGGACAAGGTCGAAGAATTGGACGAAGGGTGGTATGTCCTCTCTCACCATGGTTAAATATTCTACGAGTGTCGGTGCCTCTGGGTGAGGAGGTCATGGTCGTAATTCTTAGGATGGAAAAGGAAAGGGTAAGGGCTCGACTTCAAGCAAGCCTCCAAGGCAACGAGGCTGGAAATCTGATATCTAGATCTTGCAAGAAATGGTTCAAGGTTATAACAGAGGGACTCTCGCTCGGGTGAAGCAATTGATTTCATCCTGAGAGGTGGAATTAAACCAGGAGGCGGAAATCAAGCCTCTAACGAAGGATTGGAGTGGGTGATTCTCGATCATGAGCATACCCGCGGTCATCTTACCTTGTACAAGCAATCCATTCATCTCTTTTAGTTGATGAAGAGTATCGTCACCAAAACCATTATGTCCTATTCAGTTGCTTCTACAAATCCCGACACTGGTCTTCAGGGGATCCAAAAAAAACTTCAACTGATACAAATGCAAATACAACATCAGAATGCCCGCCTTGGTCGAATTGAGCATCACATTCCTTGTCTTTCACAATCTAAACTTCTAGGCTCAAGCGCAAAAGACCTCGCTCTAGTGCAGTTATCCAATGAATAGATGTTGACAGATTATGTTTGATATCATTTTTGAGTTTGTATCCTGATGTATATGTTGTTTTGATTTTTTTCACAGTTATACGGTATGTAGTTGGTTTCCAGACATGAAAGCCTATAAGGCCATGCTAGATAGACTCAAATTATTTAAATTTTGGATGACATACAACGAAGTTCAGTGGCCAACAAACTAGGTTTCCTGTCGGGCAGGCTGAGGACACATAATGCTTATTATGAGTGTAACCTGCTTGATAATTATAAATGAATGAATGAAAGGTACTTCTAAGCTTACAAAAAAAAATATTAATTCCTTTCATTTATTATTATTCCCTTCGATTTTCAATATTTATTCCCAGGTTTATTAATTCCTTAGTTTATTCTTCCTTTGGATTTACAATATTAATCCCATTGGTTTTTTAATTCCTTTGATTTATAATATTAATAATCCATTGGGTTTATGATTTCCTGACTTTATAATCTTACATTTTTTTATATTAATCTTAGATCTGATACATTAATATATTAATTTAGCATATTAGGTTTATGATATAGTATAACATATATTAAATTGACACCTACGACATATATGTGAGGCTCCCTCCTAAGGTCATCTAACTAAAAACTAAGTTTCTCTTATTTTAAACACAATAAAATGGGAAATAACTTATTTATATCTAAACATTTATTTGATGATAATATACCATTAAAATTTATTTACCATAAATTAAACAAGTAAGAATTTCATTGCAACCATTTACATAAGTAATCAATAAATGGAGAAATATTTGTTCCAATAGCTTAGTTGAAATGCTTCTGATCTCCTTACTCCGTTGGGATACTCCTCTTTATTACCCGACTGGATTTGTCTCCCAGTCAACTAGGAAGTATTTTTTAGCCCAGGGAACCTCCATAGGTTCCCTAGCCCTCCGAGCCCAAGTCCAACCAGATGTAGTGTGTCCAAGTTTCACAAACACTCTCCAAATCCAAGTTTGTGTTCCCTCATTTATCTCTCCATTCTCTCCCTTCTCTTTCTCCACATTCCTCCCCCAAACATAATCCTCCCAAACAAAAGCAAGACTAAGGAATCCTCCCTCTCTCCTCTCATCTTCCTTCCCCTTTTGTCTCTTCCTGCCATCCACCTCAACCACATGTTATTAATGTCATGATTACCCCCTCATCCTTTCATTTAGTATCCTTGAATTTTCTTTCCATATCTTGTTCAAGGAGATTTGAGAAGAAATTTTGGGGATAAGATATGAATATTTAATTTGAAAATTAATTAGAGAATGACATATCTGCTCCAAAGTAGATTTTGAGAAGACACCTTGGGATATGGATATTTAATTTGGAATAAATGGAAAGAAACCATATCCTATCCAAGATTAAATTTGAGAAGATAAGTTGGAAATTGAATAATAACAATAATAAATTTTATATCAGTAAATAAAATTACAGTTTCACAAATGTAAGTATTTACCAATATTTCTTGATAATTATAAGTCAATATTTTCAAATAATTTAAACACTAATAAAATTTGCATGATAAGATTAAGTGGGGCATTACATACACCCCTCATTCAGAAAACTTTATCCTGAAGTTAGAGTGAAAAAGATATAAGGAGTTTGAAAGCAGTTTGACAATAAGGCATAACAAAATAGAGAAAGAGATATATTAGTAAAATTTAATAATTCATGCAATTATACCACTTCCCATCAAGAGTCTCCAACTAATATATATCCTCCTATCCTTCCTAACCTACTTCCGTTCCCACCCTATCCATCCTATGTTGTTATATACTATGGCATCAGCTATACCAATCTAACCATTGATAAAACAAATATGGTGGAAGGGTCGACTATATCAACCTAACTTCCCCAACAGGCAACTGGCAATCGTCATCACACGTCTAGGAGAGTCTGTCCATCACTACCCTCCCACGATTCCAGGTTTTGAGGTTACACGATGGGAAATACCTCCACCCCTCCTCACAACTAGGGTCAACACTCTAATATGGACCACACTACAACATTCGTTGGATACTTGTCATCAAATAATCTAGTGAAGTAGTCTTTCCACCTGTCATTTATATTTTACCCATGTCATAAGAGTGTATATAAAGTAGATACCAAATGTAATATGACAGTGTACATCATACCATTCCTCATTAGATGTCTCGACCTTCCCTATGGAAGAGTAGATCTTGGTTATCATATAGTTCTTTGCAATTTGTAGGTTAGTTCTCATTCATGCATATATATATATATATAACAACAAAATAGATATAAATACGTGATCTTAAACATCATATTATTAAGTCTAGTATCCACATGGCAATTTTGTAATTCATACTAAAAATAAATCTTACATTAGATAAATCATAATTTCACTAAGTTGTTCATTAGATAAATCATATCCACTTAAACCATACATGAAACAACAATAAATATGATAAGTCATGCACTAGATAAATCATAACCAAGTAAGTCATACATTAAGTCATACATCAAACATTTCAATCATCAATACCTAATGCATCTAATAATTTATATAAGTAGTTTCATCTGTCCAACTAAATGCATTAATATTGCATAGCGTTCATAAATAAATAACATGGAATTACAAATAGAGCCTTAGCATAGGTATCTATCTAAGTCAAAATGGACATCATAAATGGTCAAACGTGAGGGGTAATTCCGACATATAGCCTTTCCATCCTCCCAGGTAGAAGATCTTGGGTTATACTTGTCCCATTGTATCTTAACTTGGTCCACCAAGTGATGCTTGCTATTGAACCCTATGGTATAATATGCATATTGGTTTGATCATTATGGTTCCCACGTCTAAAACTTATACTTCCCTCCAGTCGAATTTGTGGAATTCATCAGAAACATAATGTTATAGGAAAAATACATAAAAAAATCATGAGTTTTATGCAAGTGGGGTGGTAGTACAAGACAATAGGACACTGGTTCAATTTTCTGATTGATTCAAAAAGGTCCTATAAATCGAGGTGGTAACTTCATACCTTTTTCAAACTGAATAGTGTTAGGAATAACAAAAAAAAAAAATAGAAATAAAAATTCGGTCCCCCACTTCAAAACTTTGATCAATACTATGTGCATTAACATAACTCTTTTTCATATCTTGTGCTTCTTTTAAGCTTCGTTGAATCTATCTTACCTATTCCTCCATTTTTTGAAACAATCCTATCATGACTATTACTGTGTCTTCCATCCTTTCGTCGACTCAATGGTGTCCTGCATGGCCTCCCATAAAGAGCTTGATAAGGAAGCATCCTAATTAAATTGTGGTAATTGTTATTATAGGAAAACTCTGCCAATGGTAAGTACCTTTCCCACCGAGTCTAATTATCCATGACATACATTATAGGCATATATTCTATAACCTGATTTACTCTTTTAGTCTTTCCATCTATTTATAGACGACATGCCGTGCTAAGGTTTAACAAAGCCCCCAACACTAACTGCAAATTTGTCGAAAATGTATATGTAAAGCGAGAGTCCCTATCAAAATGATCTTTGTAGGTAACCCATGTAGCTAGATAACTTCACCTATAAATACTCAAGCCAAAATGGGAGCAGTCTCTTAGACAAGGTAGTTAGCCACTTAGAAATACCAAATAGAATATGTTAAATTTGTTTCTCGAGGAAGATATCAACTCATCCTTCAAGAGTAATCCATCAAAAAAATTATTTGCAAATAATGGTCATGACCATCTTTGCAAGTGGAGTGACTTCAAAGAATACGCCAAGGTAATTAGAGTCTTGTAGACAAACAGCATAACTCCTCCAAATGGAATTAATATAAATATGTTAGGGAATTATCTCCCAAGATCAACCAAATTGGCCATAAATAGTAATCCCATAGAAACATGTGCCACAATTGTCCACAAAGTTGTTATAACCTCCTCCAAGAAGTGGGTCATCCTCAATCAATGTGCCAAAGTGGTGGAATGCACATGTACCAACACCTCTCCTCCAAGGAATATGATAAATAGTTCACCCTAACATATTGTGTAATGAAGCTAAGACACTCTCCAATATAGTAATAAATGATCTTCTCAAACCAAGAGAAACTATATGATACAATGTGAAAATAACATACCAAGTGACCAAAACCATGGGTGTCAATGTGGAAAACCACCCAAGCAAGGTCTGAATGCCCCCAAATGCATGAAAAGATGCCAAACAAGGGGAGTGATTTCCTCTATCAAGAAAATAACTACTCACAACATGCCACATCATAGCCAAACTATAAATATCCATTGGAATTCTTCTAACAAACCACAACCACTTTTCCATGTCATCAAGACATCCACCAAAAGGGACATCAATTATGCAACCAAGGGTGGGTGTACTACTTCAAAGTTCACCAATCAAAATCATGAAACAATAATCCAAGTGAAACCCTATGAATACATGCAAACATGCCCAACAACTAATTCACTATGTCAAGAAGCAATAAATAACCAACAATATTTAAGAAAAATCTTAGTTGATGGATATCCCTCATCATAAATGTGCCGAGGGTAAATCAAATGTTTGAGCAATGTTATGCAAGTCCCTCAATCACATTTCAAACACCATATGTGCTAGATGCAAGCCTCCAAACAAGAAATGATGATGCCAACCAAGGACATAATGTGCATTATCTAACATGGGATATCAATAATAAATCATAGTAAAAAACCCCCATGGTTATGTGATTTCGAAGGCAATGACACTTGGTAAGTGTGCATAAAAACAACTTTCCCTAAGACACCTCAACACTCACCAGAGGTAATCAACAAGGTCATGAGGGAAGTGTCAAGGAGAATGTAAGCACAAACCATGAAATAAAAGCATTAAGTTCCATCAAATAATCCTTCAATTGCAAGCTTAGTATAAAGAAGATGTTAATTGATAATCACTTATATAGGCACCTTGGGTAACAAGATATGCAAAAAAAATTGCATGTGTGTTATCAAGAGCTTCTCTCCAAATTTCCCATTTCAAAGCTCCTGCCTTTGTTGAAAAAGGAGATATATGCTCTTTTGTGCAGACCCATTTCACTCGACAATGGTACCAAGGAAGTTTGGTTGGACAAGGCCACCAGAGGAGTCTGTCTGTCAATTTCAGCGAGAGTAATGGCCATCTCATAGGAATATATGATCATTGGTACTCGAATGGATTCCTTGTGATGAGTCGAGGTAGGTGTCAAGGTCTCGCTGGAAATTTCAAAGGACTAATTGTAAATTTAGAACATATATGAATATGATAATTATTTTAGTGTACAACCTCCAACTAACAAAGGGTTGAAAATTGGAATCTATAAATTATTATATGAAGTTGTTATTTCCTGGACATTGCCATAATGGTTATGAATATGACAATTTGGTTTGAAAAAAATTATCAAGTTGTACTTGTTGCCTAGAGAAAAGGGGACATAATTCCTAGTTAATTAATGAACATTATCTCAATTCTCTCCTAGGACTTTTTTCCAAAACAACTTGTAGTAAATGACTGCTTACCTAAAATTTACAAGTTGAGGATTTTCTTTATATAATTCATTTCATGTAATTTTATCATTTGTAAAGATGCACCAAACCAAATTCCATTTATTCAATCCTCCACAACAATGATACAATGAGAAGAACATGGTTGGATAAGATTTCATCAACTCTTAGATGGTTGTCTCTTCTTTGTTCCAATACTATTTTCATCCTCAAGATCTCACACTGTCATAGGCTGCTGTGAGGAAATCATCTACGGACACATCCATGCCTTTGTTATGTGAGAGTTATTAGTTGCTTTAAATTGAAAATTTTTCATCACTTAAATCACCACAATTATTGAGAGGGATTTTTTTTCTAAGAATTCCTAAAGACATTAAGTACAAAATGATACAACCTATCCCTACCCTTGAATACCTTTATGTGATTTCTCTTTTTAAATTTTAGTTATAGAGGGAAATTCTCTTAAAAAAAAAGTATGGACAAACATAATTTTGATTACTAAACATAATTTTAGAATTATAAATCTACAATACAAACAAACGTATTTCACAAAAATGAAGGCATGAAAGCCATATCGTTTCTGTACAGGTCAGATTTTAAATGCAAAGTAAAATGAAGTTTACCAATGCATAAGCAAATTGTAGACAGTGACCAACTGGAATTCATGTACATATGCAACTTCCAGAGGTTTTTATCTATTCATCCTTTTTTTTTTTTAACACAAACAACAACATTCTTGGAATTGAAAGGACAATGTTATTAAACTGATAATGAGATTACTATTGATTCTCATGCATCCATTCCTTCATTTTCTTACCCTATATTTACCCAAATGCATATGAAACAATTTGCCTCAGACTGCAATCTCTATTAACTTTGCATTCAAATTTTTTTCTAATAATAAAAAAAAAAAAAAAAACAAAAATATGGACACTATAACAAAGATAGACACTAATCGTTTTTCAAAATTTGACCACCAAACTCGCTGCAAATAAGCAATTCACCTACCATCACAATCATCCGTTGTAGAGGCCACCTGCAAGCTAGGTTATGAGACTACAAGGGGAAGATGCATCAATTGTGCTCCAACTCTTACTCAATGCAATTCACAATGCTCAAAATGCAAACAGGACTATAAAGCTACCATAATTTTTTGTAGTGAAGCTCTAGCCATCTTACCTAACCTCCATTCATCCATGAAGTCCTCCCTCTTAAGCTAACATGATTTATGATAGAGAGCTCACCTTCTTTGTTGTGCAATCTCTTAAGAAGTCCACCCTTTCGTGCTCTAGTGCATTCAAGGGAGTCTATATTTCAATTCTCCTATGAAGTGTTTGGAATAGTAGACCTTGGTTGTATATGGTTAATTCTGGCAAAGGAATAGGAATTGCAAATTCCTAAATTGCCTAATCTCTTTGTTCACACACAACCATGAGATTCCAATATTTAATGTTATACAACGATGTGCTTAATTAGGATACAATTCAAAGTTCCTTGAAAACTTATTTTCTTGACATTCAAGTCCAAATATTTGAATTTTTGGTAAATTCCAAAAATTTCTTCAAAAATGTACTCATAGTTGGTTTTATCAGCGAGAGAGTGACCACTAGTTTGGTTCCTGCATACTCTTGATTATGATTCACTGAACTAAACTCTAAAAGAATAGCTATATTCTAGAATAAACCTTGACACAAGTCTCAATCTCGAATGAATTTGAAACTTGTGCTCAAATCACCAAACTTCTAGCACCACAAACACATATATGCATTGATAAAGTCTAAGAGAAATCTTGAACAACACCAAATCAAACATTTGAAATACATTGGTAATTTGTAAACTGGATGCTTATAACCTTTTTATTTTGATATTGTAACATCACTTAACTTTATTAACAATATCACCTAACTTCATTAATATTTTTTTTAAACAGCCTCTTCTTTGGATTAGAATCTCATTTTTCTAACTTACTTAACTTATCAAGTCCCCCAAAGGAAATCAAATTTTTCACTTGAGATTCAAATTTCTTTTAAATACAAAGAGAAGCAAATTTCTTTTAAATAAAAAGAAAATTTAATTAAAATGGCATTTAAACCAGCCACATTAAAAAATATCATAGAAAAAAACTTTAAATTAAAAATACCATGAATAAAAAAACCATGGATTAAAAATACCATAGTTCTCAAAAATTATGTTTTTTATTCTTTAGTTTTATCATTTTATTTTATTTTAAATCAAAATGTTAATCATTACAACCACTCCCTTACAAAAATTAGAATCTTCTTCATTCACATATTTTAACCAATTACCAAATTTATTTTTCTTTTTCTCAAGATCTCACCTTTACACAACATTGTTGCATCCAAAGTGGCATTCTCTTGAATATCGATCTCACCTTGTGATATTTTACACAACATTGTTGCATCCGAAGTGGCATCCTCTTTGGTAATATTCAAAGCATATTTTAACCAATCACCAAATTTATTTTTCTTCTTTTTCTTTGAATATTGGAATCTCACATTTGTGTAATATTTTACACAACATTGTTGTATCCAAAAGTGGCATATTCTTTGGTAATATTCAAAACATGGTTGTAATTTCTTGCTTTTTCATTGGATATTGGAAACTCACTTTTAAATAATATTTTACCCAGCATTGTTGTATCCAAATTAGCATATTCTTTAGTAATATTCAAAACATTGTTGTATTTTATCCTTACAAACTCTTTAAATCCATGGTTTTTAAAAATTATGTTTTTTATTTTATTTTCTCTCCTTACACTCCTTAAACCCAATATTACCTTCATCATTTTAAGCTCTTTAAAGCTCCTATACAATATTATCCTTATAATAAACCCATAGTACCTAGTAATTATGTTTTTAATTTTATTTTATCTCTTTAAACCCATGGCTTAAAAATATTCATGTTTTGTTTTTATTTTTTTAAATCAAAATGTTAATCAACTCCCCCATTACTAAAATTAAAACCTTCTTCATTTAATAAAAATTACTTAGTTTTATTCAATTTTTTCAAAGCAGTCTTTTTTATCGGATATTGGAATCTCATCTTTTAAGTATTATTTTACACAACATTGAAGTGTCTTTTTTTATTAGATATTGGAATCTCACTTAAGTATTATTTTACACAATATTGAAGTGTCCAAGGTCGCATCTTCTCTTAAATCTTTATTTTCAGATATTGGAATCTCACTTATCTTGATCTTTTTCTTTGGATATTGGAATATTGATCTTTTTCTTTGGATATTGGAATATTGTAGAATTGAAGCTTCTGTGATCCATCTTTTACACAATAGTGCGATATCAAAAATCACATCTTCTAATCATATATTCAAATCCTCAAATCCTCTCTACTAATGGCTAAAATCCTCTCTACTAATGTATTCAAATCCTCAAATCCTCTATGCTAATGGCTAAAACCCTTTCTACTAATGTTTTAACCAATATTAGCTTCAACCACACTCACATCCTCTACTCTTGAAGTTCTCCTAAGCTCCCTGCCCTCACATCCTATTAAAATGGATTTCTCTTAAGCTCCCTATTCTCGCATCCTATTAGAATGGAAAATCCATTTCAAGAGTTTAAAAATTAATGTAATTCCTATTACGAGCTTCTCCATTTCCAATATATCAATCACACTCACATCCTCTCCTCTTGAATTTCTCCTAAGCTCCCTACCCTCACAACCTATTAAAATCCCTTTTAGGAATTAAAGATTTTATGTAATTCTTACGAGCTTCTCCATTTCCAATATATCAACCCCCACTGAAGCTTTGGAGGATATATATTTTATATCCCTATCAATGATTAGAGATTTCATGATTTCATGATTTCTAACCTTTGTTAGAGATTTCATGATTTCATGATTTCTAACCTTTGTTAGAAGGTTCAAAGCAGATTCTCATTCCATTTGAAACAAGACCAATAATAATTATAAATTCTCCATTGATCCACTTTTTCAAACAACCTACCTCATTCAATTGAAGTATTAACATGTCATCTTTCAGCACAATAATATCCGACACATACGAACCCAACAAGGAACCTAGTAGTTAGTTTATGTAAAGATGCAGAATTGAAGCCATCTAATCAACCATTATTTATATGAGTCACAGATTTTAAGGAATTAACGGACCATTAACGAACGATCGAAATAAAAACAAGCCACATGCATGTCATACTTCCAATTAAACAATACAACGAAAAAGACTAGAACTTCAGGTCCCTGACATCGAATACTGAAAATAAAATAAAGATTGTGGATGTAACTTTACAGCAAATAACAAGATATACCTTAATCAATCTTCAGTAACCACAGACTAACCATTTGCTGTATAACAAACTAAAGCAAATTATAGAACACAGCACCAAAATATTATACAAGTGTACTGGCCGCTCATTATTATTTTACAAACTGAATTTTGATGTCAAAATTTATAATTATTTAATATATCATCTTTAATATACCATAAACCCTACAATAACCACTAAATTTCCGTAAACCCCACAATAACCACTAAATTTTCAGTGAACTTGTTGGTGCTCAAAAACCAAAACTGACCATCTAATAAGTAAAGATCTAGCGAGCCGACGAACATAAGCAATTAAACGACACAATATCAAAACAACATCAAAGCTTACAGATCTCTCATTAATACTTTAGAAAAACATTTTTATAGGCGCACTTAATAATTATTTAATATTTAATTTTTCCATAGTCCCTGTAATACTTATTTTTCTCTAATCCTTTCACCCCACATTACATTAACCCCTAATTTTCTCTAAAATGTTTAGCTTTGAAATTGGAAAACCAGAACTGATAATCAAGGAAAAAAAATAAAGAGATCTACCGATGACAAAGATCAAATATCCAGCAAAATGCTTTCTTTAAATGTTTTCTTAACATCAATGGATTATATATACATAAGTTAGGCAGAGTGACGCTCCAATCAAAATGACAAAACGTTGAGCACGATGCAAAACACCATAGAGAACATGAAACCAGTCATTAAGCCAAAACCATGGACTGATAACATCCAACACCTAGTGAGAATTTCGTTTGCCCCTCAGTTTCACACCCAGGACCTTTTCCAACTTGGACAGAATGGCCTGATTAGGTATAGCTTTACCACTTTCATACTCCTGAATTACTTGCGCCCTCTCATTTATCCGCTTCCCTAGCTCCGCCTGGCTCAGCTTCTGGTCAAGACGCGCCTTCTGAATCGCATGTCGAACCTCTGCAGGTACCTTCTGCAAGGCGGCCGGCTCAGTTTCCTCGTCCAATTTGCGAGTATTTACAGGAGGTTGAACCTTCTTGTTAGTTCCTCCCTCAAACTTCTTGATGCTCTGAACCTGTCCGCCTGCTCTGATTGCAGCATTAACCGCCTTAGGATCACGCGCTTCACTCGCCTTTTGAGGACGCTTGTGGATAACAACAGGCGTCCAGTCTTGCGTTATAGGCCCGTTCGTTCGGCTTGGCATCCTTTTCTTTAATCTTGCACTCCGCGCTAAATTTCCTCTGCAAACCCCAAAATGTAATCAATAATGGACACTTTCACAGATCCTTTGCTTTAATTTCGCACCCTACGCTAAATTTCCTCTGCAAACCCTGAAATGTAATCAATAATGGACACTTTCACAGATCCTTAACCCCAGAAACTTACAAAAACTCAACAATGTCGTAATTCGAATTACAGAACTACAAATTTCGCAACCTTACCTGAAACAGCAGAAAAATCAACAAATATCCTAAGCTCCCAGAAAAGCAACCCGTGAAAAACTTATGCAGAGAATGGAACCCAGGACTCGGTTTAAATAGATATTGAGAGAGTCTAGGACCTTCGTGTCTAGAATCTTCTTCCCTTTTTAACCTTGGGTTTTCTAGGTACGGTATAACTCCACAACCTCAAGCCTTTAACCATGGTTACATTTTTGCGGCCTTCCTTCGTGTCTAGAATCATCTTCCCTATTTAACTATTTTCAAGTTTGCGTTTAAGTCCGCCTATAAACTACGTCGCCCACGGCTTTCCAACTTCCTGCGATGAGCTGGCATCAGACTTTCTTTATTCAATGGAAAGTTTTGGGCTATTTCTATTCTTCCTTCGTGGCATTAATAGATTATTCTTTCATCATAATTTTTTTTTGAAAGCTCCCATTCATGTGTAGGGAAGAACTCTTTGTTCAACAAAGAGACATTTTCACCAAGATGGTGTAAGATTGAATTCCTAAATGCCCCTTGCGAAAGTGCAATCCCATAATTGGCTTTTACTTAACCCCCATAATTGCCCTTTCTCTATGATATTCGAACCTGGAAACTAAAACCCACTCACTATAAGAATAAAAGACTCTGATTGGAAGAGAGGTTAGGTTTTTTTTTTAATTGTATTGAGAGAAGTGAGGTGCGTTTTATAGCCCAATGTTAAAGAAATTGTAATGTCTATTTCAAATTCATTCATGTTTCAAGGGGCATCTCAATTGGTGATAAAAGTAATGTTCATCCTGAAAAAAGTAAGAGTTCTAAGATTCAAATCCCTTTGATTGTGGCCTTGTTTACAAAGAGAAGGACAGGTCGTAGACCCCCATAGGTTTTTAGTGGCTACATGTTAGGCAAGATGTTGGGTTTCTCTAAGATACAAAAAAAAAAGCATTCATCCACACAAATCTAATGTTAATTAGACATAGCTTGAGTGGCTAAGAAGAACTATAATAGCCCTCATGTAAATATCACTATGTGAATTTGTTGATGTAAATAAATGTAAAAAAACCAATATGGCTTAGTTGGAGGAGTAGACATAGATTCAGAAATTTGAGGAGGGGAGTTGCTTGTGATGTGTTTAAGCCCAAAACCACACCCACATCATTTATTCCCCTACCTATCTCCCTAACAAATTAAGTAGTTTGCACAATAGGCAGGGAAGGGGAGTATGGGTCGTTTGAGTAAAGAACAACGCCCATGTTGTCCCTATTCTCGTGGGACGTGTTGGGAAATTCAACACACAAGGGCAAAGAAGAGTCAGGGTAAGGTGGACAAAAGAAAGAGGTGACTGCAAGAGGAGGAGGGCAATAACATGTGTAGAACACAGAGAGCAAGAACACAATGCAAAGAAGACAACGAAAAAGAAGGAGAATTTGGAGCGTTGCATTAGAGAAGAGGTTGTTTCAACTCAATGCTCTATGTTGGGACGTTGTTCCCTATAAATTTGGTAACACAATTGGTTGGATGTTGGTGTTGAATTGGCTAGTGAAGGCTCAAGGGAGACAATGACTGAGTTCTTATTGAGTAAGTTGATAAACCTTTAAGTGCTTGCTAGAGAGTTGATTAACCACTTAGAGCTTACTAAATGGGTTGATAAACCACTAGAGTGTTTGTTGGAAGACTAATAAATCACTTGACATGTGAAGACACTCAAGTGTTTATTGAAATATGCTGATAAACCACTAAGTTCTTGCCTTGGAGGCTGATAAACCACTTAAGTTTTTTCCAAGTAAGTTGATTAACCACTTGGCCAATGAGCTCTAGACTCCTGCAGTGCTCACCTTGAAAGTTCAGTTGATAAACCACCCATAGAGTGAGATCATTCACTTGGAACTGAGCATAACTTCATTAGGCATTGGTTTAATCTTTGTGATCTATTCCAAAGAGGTAAAAGGGTCCTTGTGGCGCTTACTATGTGACCCAGTTGATAAACCACCTAGACAGTGTACTCCCTCTCTACTTTGGTCAACTTAATTTAATGTGAAATTCCCTTGAACATTTAACTCTTTAGAATTTGAATTCCTCTCATGGGTAGTCAGTTGCAAGAAAGATTGTAGTGTAGATAGCCTATGGTTGGGAGGAGAGTCGAAGTCCCTCCTTCAGTTCTAGCCTTCTTAAATGCACAAATAAGTAGATCCCATTACTATTCAAAGTTATGTTCATCGTTGGTGTGATACTTTTTATGTCTATGGATGTAATGTATGAATGGACATGTTTTTCACAATTTTTTTTCATGATTAGGATATAAATCTATATGACATGCATTGTTGTCTTCGACCGTGTTGTTCACCTTTTTGTTATGAATGACTTATAACTCTATATGAACTTAGTCAATCATTTATCATGGTTCTTTGAATGATTTTAACCGTAGAATAGTATGGTTGAGTAAATTGGTGTATTTTCCTTACTATGATATGAGTGATGTGTGGATTAGTGATGGGGTCTTGTCCCCTTTTTGTCTGTTAGGCTCCTATACTACTAGTGTAACCCCTTAGTGTTATTAGTACAACCCCCTTATTATATTGAAGTACCCATGTAGTGCCCATATTGTCACTATTGTGCCCCATAGAAGCCCACTATTGTTATTAATGTGCCCTTACATTATTATTGTTATGTCGGCTCTAATTACATTATGACCCCTTAGACTCCTATATATAGAAAGGAGGTATTTTCATTTGTATCATCCAAGAACTATTCATTTGTGTAATGTAAAGGAGGTTGCCCCCTCGAAGAGGCTTATTTCTAAGGCATTGATCTATCTTTTCTATATTTTTGTGAGCTGGTTTCATAAAACTCTCCTCCAGCTCCCAAACTCTCCAAAATGACAACAAAACTCCTATGCCTCCTCTTTGGGAATCCTCCTGGCCAAAACTCCTCTACAAAATGCCACAAACAAACTCGGTCTCGCTTCACTGTGTAGAAATACGCACCACCTGGAGATGAATGCAACTGCTGGAAACCACAATGAAATCTTCCTCCGGAAAGATTGAAGAAAAACCTCTCTAGGGTGGCACTCGAAGTCCCCCGAAGAAAGGGTGAGCTCTTCACTTGAAGAACTCTTGCTAACAGCAAGTCACTCGGCTAAGCAGCTTGAGCAACCAAAGAGAAATTCGATATGCCAAAAGATGAATGAAATGAGGAGAGTTGCCTTCCTTATATAGATTTCGTGGAGCACTTTTCCCTCCATTTTCTCTCCATCATGGGTCTCTCACTTAACCAACGACTTCTCCTCCTTGCAAATCGAACTAGGGAATGTGTATTCTCCTAGTGTGGGTGGCCCCCACGTACAACTTAACCACAATAAAATAACTTATGCTAAGTCTAATCTCCTAATAAAATCGAATGGGCCCCATCACCTCCAAAACTAGCCCCAGCATGTAATAATTAATCTTGTTCCAAATTAGTTTGGAAGAGACATGACAACCCTCCCCTCCCAAATGTTGCTTGTCCCCAAACAACTGCAATGCTAGATGCTCAAGTATGTGCTCTCCCTCCCAAGTAGCATCCTCATCTGGCAAGCTCTTCCAACGCACTAAGTATTCTTTGATGATCCTGCTTCCAATCTTCCTTTCCCTAGTCTCCAAGATAGCCTCCGATTCTAAAATCAGATGCCCCTCATCATCAAGTGAGGGCAACTCCACAGCTGCTGTAAAATGCTGCCCCAACACCCTCTTGAGGCATGAAACATGAAAAATATTATGGATCCTGCTCCCAAGTGGTAGCTCCAACTCGTAAGCCACCTCTCCAACTCTCTTGATCACTCTGCAAGGCCCAAAGAATCTCAGTGGTAGCTTCTCGGCCCCCTTCTACTTCACTGTGGACTATCGGTATGCTACAATCAGAGGTACACCATGTCCCCTTCCTCGAAATGCCTCTCCACTTGATGCTTGTCAGCATACATCTTCTGTTGATTCTGAGTTGTCTGTAAGTTATCCTTAAGAGCCTTGAGGATATCTTGGCTCTCTAGGATCCAACCTTTAGGGCCCTGCTGTCTCCAAAAACAATGTCAGCAAAAGGCAAAAGCATCATAGCCATACAAAGCACGGAAAGGAGTCATACCAATGGACATGTGATGTGTCGTCTTGCAGTAATACTCTCCCAAATGCAACCATCGAATCCAAGCCCTATGTTGCCCTATCACATAGTTCCCGAGATAGCCCTCTAACCACTGGTTCACCCTCTATGTCTCGTCATCGATCTACGGATGGTAACTGGTGCTCGAGGTGAGCTCGGTTGTAATGATCCTAGATAGGAATACAAGTGATAACAGCAAATATTTTATGCAACAAATTACAAAAACGAAATATTCATCAAGCACCCATAGAAAAATTGCAAGTGGAGAACTTCTGAGCCATTTTATTTAATTTCTGCAAGCCAAATACAATAGATGGTGGAATGGTGCACCTGGGCTTGTCTCAATGGACAAGCAGGACCAAACCCAGGTAGAAAAATGGTTGAGCTAAAGGCTGCCCAACTGCTACACCAATCTGCGCTGCCTAGAAAACTGTCGCTCTGCTAAAGTTCGAATGGCTGAAAATTGCACTAAACTGCCCAGAAATTTATGTGCTTTTAACCCCGGACTCCTTGTCCAAAACCCAGAAAACCCCAGAAGGGATTTTAGCTGGTCTAGACTTCTGATTTTCAACCCCCTTGGAGCCTCACCTCAACTATAGCTGGAAAACTCGGCCTACTAGAAACTGCCTATAAATTCCCCTGAAAACTCCTCCAAAGTATTGAGTTCACCCCTATTATCCAACCCTTGACTTCCCAGATGAGCTCTTGGCCCAAATCAGCTGCTCCCAAGCACCATGAAATCTGTGGAATGGCCTTTGTGTTGTCCCTCAGCCCAACAGTTCGAATTGTTGGAATGTTCGCTCAGCTAGCTGTAAAACCTAGCGAAAATGTTGGACTAGTGCTGCTACCTCAGCTCCCTGACTCCCCGACAAGTAATATGATCTCTGTTGGCCTCAATCTCCCTCTGCGTGTTTCCTGGCTGCCTAGAAATATGCAGTTCTTGCTATGCATTGGCTGCTAGTGTATGTCACTGCCCTGAAACTCCTAAAAACTCTTGTGGAACAAGAGCACGGATGGTCCCCCGAAGTAAAGGTTGAATCTCCCACTTGAAAGACTCATGACTCAACAGCCGGTAGACTCGCTAAACAACAGAGTGAACAGATGTGTAGTTGTTTGCAAATGTCAAAGATGAGAACAAAATGAGAGTTGATCTCTCCTTATAGCGCCTTGGGCCCCCTTAGCCTCATGTGGGCCCCTCCATCCACCCATTCGATTTTCCCTCCAAGCATGTCGAATGCCTAATTCGAACTCCCATGTGGGTGGCCCCCACATTCCACTAGCAGCTAAATAAAGTCGATTTGGCCCCAAGTCCTTAAGTCGAAAGTGTGGGGTCCTCTTCCTTAGTCAAAAATGTCCAAAATTGTGTGGCAACACCCTGTTACTAATGTTTTTGAGAAGGGACATGACAGTCCTCCCCTCCCAAATGTTGCTTGCCCTAAAGCAACCTCAAAGTTGGGTGCTCCAATATGTGCTCACCTTCTAAGGTGGCATCCTCATCCGGCAAGTTCTTCCAGCACACCAAAAATTCCCTAATGGTCCTGCTCCTCAGTTTTCTCTCCATGCTCTCCAAAATGGCCTCTGGTTCCAACACCAAGTGGCCCTCATCATCTAGTGGGGGTAGACTAGTGGTTGTTGTCACCTATTGTCCCAACACCCTCTGAAGGCATGAGACATGAAAAACATTGTGGATCCTACTCCCCTGAGGCAGCTCCAGCTCATAAGCCACCTCCCCAACTCGTCTAATCACCCAGTAGGGCCCATAGAAGCATGGATGTAGCTTCTCAGCCCCCTTCTATTTCAGCATGGACAACCTATAAGGCTGCCGCCGGAGGTATACCAAGTCCCCCTCCTCAAAGTGTCTCTTTGTCTTGTGCCGGTATGCGTAAATTTTCTGCTAATTTTGGGTTGTCACCAAATTATCCTTGAGAGCCTTGAGGATATCTTGGCTCTCTTGGACCCAGTCTTTGGCCTTTAGGGTCCGGCTGTCTCCAAAAACAATATCAGCAAAAGACAAGGCATCATATCCATAAAGGGCATGGAAAGGAGTCATATCGATGGACATGTGGTGCGTGGTGTTGTAGCAGTACTCGCCGAGATGCAGCTACTGAATCCAAGTCCTCTGCTGACCGGTCACGTAGTTCCTCAAGCACCCCTCCAACCACTGATTAACTCTCTCCGTCTGGCCATCTGTCTGAGGGTGATAGTTGGTGCTAGGAGTGAGCTCTGTCCCAACCAACCTGAAGAGTTCCTGCCAAAAGCCTCCCATGAATCTGTTGTCCCTGTCGCTCACTATGTTCTTGAGGAGCCCATGCAATCTAGAGATCTCCCGAAAGAACAGCGCGGCAGCCTGTGCAACCCTGTACCTGGTGGGGATGGCGAAGAAGTGGGCAAATTTGATCAACCTAAAACCTGTCGACCATTATGTATATGCAATCCTTCCCCTGGACTGTGGGGAGCCTTGTGATGAAATCCATCGAAATACTTTCCCATTTCCCCTCTAGGATGGGAAGTGATTGTAGCAATCCTGCGGGGTGGGTCAGCTCTCCCTTGTTCCTCTGACAAGCCTCACACTGCCATGCGTGCTGCATCACATCCTCCTTGAGGCCCTTCCACGTGAATCTCTCTCGGACAGCCATATAAGTCTTCTGGAACCCCTGGTGCCCAGACAGTGGTGAATAATGTGCTGCCTGGAGTACCCTCTCCCTCAACTGCGAGTTGGGCACTAAGTAAATGTGCCCCTTGTAAGATGACCTCATCCATCACACGGTAACGCTCATATACATGGGTACCCTCCAATACCTCGCATGCCCTCCTATCTTTGGAGTACTCCACCAACAACTGAGCCTTCCAATCATGGCAGATGCTCATGAGAGATAACCCAGCTGGTCTTCGAAATAGAGCATCAGCCACCACATTGTGCTTTCCCCGCACATACTCTATATCAAAGTCATAGGCCCGCACCTTGCTAACCCATCTCTGTTGCCTGTCATTGAGGCCTTGCTGCCCCATGAAATGTCGAACACTGTTGTGATCAATCTTCACTTGGAACACGTCGCCCACCAAGTACTGGTGAAACTTGGCCAATGCATGCATAATGGCCAGCGTCTCCTTGTCATATATGGAATATGACATCTCATGTGGTAGGAGCTTTCGACTCTCGAAAGCAATGGGATGCCCCTCCTGTGACAATATCGCACCAACTCCTACCCCGGATGCATCACACTCCATCGTGAATGGCTGGGAAAAATCCGGAAGTGCCAAAACAGGGCAACTGCTCATCACCTCCTTGAGGCAATCGAAGGCAATTTGTGCTCCATCAATCCATGCAAAGACCCCCTTCTTGGTCAAGTCGGTCAAGGGTGTTGCCAGCTGTGAGAACCCCTTGACAAAATTTTTGTAGTAGGTACAAATACCTGAGAAGCCCCTCGGCGTAGTCACATCTCGGGGTACTGGCCAATCCCGGATGGCCCGAATCTTCTCCTCGTGGACCTTCACCCCATCAACGCCAATGATATGCCCTAGGTAGAGCATCTCTATCAACCCAAACTCGCACTTGGAGAGCTTGGCATAAAACTGTTGCTCCTCCAGAATGCGCAATACCTCCTCCAAGTGTTGGAGATGCTCCTCCCATGTCCGGTTGTAAATCAAAATGTCATCGAAAAAAACTAGTACGACCCTCCTCAACTATCCCTGAAAGACATGGTTCATGCATGACTACAATGTGGTCAGAGCGTTGGTCAGCCCAAATGGCATGACCAAAAACTCAAAGTGCCCATAGTGGCACCAAAAGGTTGTCTTAGGGATATCTTGATCCCTCACCCTGATCTGGTGGTGCCCTAAACGTAAATCAATCTTAGAGAAGTACTTGGCTCCTCTAAGCTCACCCATCAGCTCATCATGCGGGGAATGGGGTACTGGTTCTTTAGTGTCTTCCGATTGAGGACCCAGTAGTCAATGCACATCCGAAGGGTTTCATCCTTCTTCTTCACCAGCACCACTAAAGAAGCGAAAGGACTGGAACTCGGCTTGATATGGCCCAATGCTAGCAGCTCGTGGATGGCCTTCTCAATCTCGTCCTTATAGGCTTTGGGATGCCTGTAAGGAGTGGTGATCACCACGTGCACACCCGACTCCAACTCAATAGTGTGCTCAAACCCTATGTCTGGTGGTTGCCCTGGTGGAATGTCCCCAAACACTATTGCGTATCTGTCCACCAAGGCTTGTATGTTTGTCGATGGTGGCTGAGCCTGTCCTCCAGCCTCTGAGATCCTCAGCTCAATTGCCCACGCAGTGTCCCCATGTTGTAAATCTGCCTCCATCCTGTGGACCGACACTGTCTGAGGTGGATAAGATTGCATGCCTCTCAAGACTACCAGTTTGCCATCCTACCCAATGAACTCCATCTCTGGCTTCCTCCAATTTGTCGTGACTCGTCCAATGGAATACAGCAACTGGACACTCATCACCACATTGGTGTCTGGCACATCGACCACAAAGAAATGGTTCGTCATCGAGTAGTTCCCCGTAACTACTGTCAAGGAGGACACATATCTAGTGCACTTTCTGGTACGGTCAACTGGTACTATGACTGAGAAGCCATCGAACTCTGTTGTGGTGAGGCCCCTCCTCTGGACCAACTGGGCATCTATGAAATTGTGGGTAGCCCCAATGTCCACTAGCACTGACACCCTTTGTCCCTGTACAGTCCCTCTGATCCTCAGTGTCAAAAATTTGGGAATTCTGCATAAGGAAGCAAGAACTCCCTCTGTTGGGGCAAGGGATGCCCCACCCTATGGAGGTGGTGGTGGTGGTGGTCCTCTGTCTGTCGGACTCTCACCATCTGCCCCACCGCAATCCTGCTCCACCTCATCCTCCTGGTTACTATCATAAAAAACCTCAATCTAGTGTGCTCTCCCAATAGTGCACCGATAACCTAGTGCCCAGGGCTCTCTGCATGTGAAGCACAACTTCCTCCTCCGGAGGTCCTTCCATGTCTCCTCATCTAATTGCCCCCTCCCCTGTGCGGTCCTCTGAGGTGGAGGTCTAGTCTCATGCCCCTTTTGTGGGAAAGGGGTCTGTGTAGGAAATGGTGCTCTAGTCTTGGGGATGGCCCCCTGTAGGTCTCTAGAACACAAAACTGCTTCCTGCAGCGTGGAGGGTTTGTGTGACTTCACCAGTCCACGCAAGGGCAAAGCAATCCCTCAATGAAGGTAAACACCCTCCTTGCCTCGGATAGATCTGGGACCATCACTGACACCCACAAGAAATCTGAGAAGTACTGCTCCGGGCTACCTGTTTGGCGCAGTTGGGTCAGCTCTCTGAAATGAGCCTCCGGGTCCCTCTAATCAAATCGCTCCACCACCCTGCTGGTGAAGTCCTCATAAGAAACTATGCGGGCATGCCCTAGGGTGGTCAAGCCATGAAACCACCAATCATGGGTTTCCCCCTCCATGTGCAGCGTAGCCATCTTAATGGCTTCTTGCTCTATAATCCAATTGAGTTGGAAGTAGGTGTCCATCTTCTCAACCCAAGCCCTGGTCGTGCATTTGGCAGTGCCATTGAAAGTAGGGAAACACATCCTCCCTATGGTTCTCTGCAGCTCGTAATTTTGGGTCCCTTGTCCTCCATATCCCTCGATCTTCTCACTCTGAAGTAATCTCCCATCTGAGGGGGATCCTCCTCCCTTGCAGGCTCAATTTCTCCCGCTGGCACGAAGGAAGGTAGTGTAGCACGAGTTGGCACAATGACTGAAGTGCGTTGCACTGCTGGAGAGGGGAGATCAAATGGCTGAGAGGCCCCAAAAGTTTCTCCACACATAAACCCTCTATGTGTGGTCCTCCCTCTGTTCTACAACTTGATTTCTTCCAGCATGTCTTTCTGTCCCTTGGCCAAGTCACTTAGGGCCCTCAGAAGGCTGTCGAAATTCATCTCTTCCTTGTTCTTGGATTCTGCCATTTCCTCCTCTTCTGCTACTGCTTTCCCCCTGTCCTCTGTGTATCTGGAGTAATCACTAACTCCCTTTCTCTGCTCCTATACCTTTGTCTCTGATAGGTGATGTTTTGTTGGTCCCCTTCTCTCATAGGAGACAATCCCCACAGTTGAGCCAAGAACTAGGCTCTAATACCACTGTAATGATCATAAATAGAAATACAAGTGATAACAGCAAATATTTTATGCAGAAAATTACAAAAACGAAATATTCATCAAGCACCCATAGAAAAACTGCAAGTGGAGAACTTCTGAGCCATTTTATTTAATTTTTGCAAGCCAAATACAATAGATGATGGAATGGTGCACCTGGGCTTGTCTCAATGGATAAGCAGGACCAAACCTAGGTAGGAAAATGGTTGAGCTGAAGGTTACCCAGTTGCTGCACCAATCTGCACTGCACTACCAAGAAAATTGTCGCTCTGCTGAAGTTTGAATGGCTGGAAAGTGCACTAAACCGCCCAAAAATTTATGTGCTCTTAACCCCGGACTCCTTGTCCAAAACCCAGAAAAAACCAAAAGGGATTTTAGCTGGTTTGGACTTCTGATTTTCGACCCCCTTGGAGCCTCACCTCAGTGGTAGCTGCAAAACTCGGCCTACTGGAAACTGCGTGTAAATTCCCCTGAAAACTCCTCCAAAATGTTGAGTTCACCCCTGTTATCCAACCCCTGACTTCCCGGATGAGCTCTTGGCCCAAATCAACCCCTAAGCACCACGAAAAATCTGCTAAATGGCCTTTGCATTGTCCCTCAGCCCAACAGTTCAAACTGTTGGAATGCTGGCTAAATTGGCTGTAAAACCCAGCGAAAATGTTGGTTTAGTGTTGCTACCTCAACTCGCTGACTCTCCCGAACAAGTAATATGATCTTTGTTGGCCTCAATCTCCCTCAGCGTGTTTCCAAGCTGCCTAGAAATACGCACTCCTTGCTCTGCTCTGGCTACTAGTGTATGTCACTGCCCCGGAACTCCTGAAAACTCTCGTGGAACAACCTCCCTAGGGCAGGCACGGATGGTCCCTCGAAGTAGAGGTTGAATCTCCTACTTGAGAGACTCGTGGCTAAATAGCCGACAGACTCGCTAAACAGCGCAGTGAACAGATGCGTAGTTGTTTGCAAATGTCAAAGATGAGAACAAAATGAGAGTTGATCTCTCCTTATAGCTCCTTGGGCCCCCTTAGCAACATGTGGGCCTCCCCATCCACCCATTCGATTTTCCCTCCAAGCATATCGAATGGCTAATTCGAACTCCTATGTGGGTGGCCCCCACATTCCACTAGCAGTTAAATAAAGTCGATTTGGCCCCTAAGTCCCTAAGTTGAAAGTGTGGGGTCCTCTTCCTTAGTCAAAAATGTCCACAAATGTGTAGCAACAACATGTTACTAATGTCTTTGAGAAGGGACATGACATCGGTGCCAACTAGCCTAAAAAGCTCCTGCCAAAATCCCTCCATGAATCAGCTATCTCGATCACTAACTATAGTCTTAGGGAGTCTGTGCAAGCGAAAGACCTCCCTAAAGAACAACTTTGCCACCTGTGAAGTTGAATATCATGTCGAAATGGCAAAGAAGTGTGCAAACTTAATCAGCTAATTGACCACCACAAAAATACAACCCTTCCATTGTACAGAGGGAAGTTCGGTGATGAAGTCCATAGAGATACTCTCCCATTTTCCCTCGAGGATAGGAGGAGGCTGCAATAGTCCTGTTGGATGGGTCAACTCTCCTTTGTTCCTCTGACAAGCCTCACATTCCTGCACATGCCTCAACACGTCCCCTTTGAGGCCCTTCCAGGTGAAGCGCTCTCTCACTGCCATATAAGTCTTCCTAAACCCCTGGTGTCCAGACAAAGGAGAATCATGAGCTACACAAAGGACGCGCTCCCTCAACTGGGACCCTGCAACCAAGAATATGCACCCTTTGTAATATATAATCTCATCCATCACCCTGTAGCACTCATCTGCATAACTACCTCCAAGATCTCGCATGCCCGACAATCCTTGGAGTACTCTACCATTAATTGTGCCTTCCAATCATGGCAAATGCTCATGAGTGAAAGTCATGTTGGTCTCCTAGGTGCACATCCGCCACCACATTGTGCTTCCCCCCGCACATACTCAATATCAAAATCGTAGGCCTGCACCTTGTTGACCCACCTCTGTTGCCTATCATTGAGGCCTTGTTGCCCCACAAAGTGGCGAAGACTATTGTGATCCATCTTCACCCGAAACCAATTCCCAACCAAGTACTATCTAAACTTGGCCATATGGCCAACATCTCCTTGTCGTATATGGAATACAACATCTCATGTGGTAGGAGCTTCCAACTCTCAAAAGCAATGGGGTGCCCTCCTTGGGACAAGACTGCCCCGATCCCCACACCCGATGCTTCGCACTCCAATGTGAAAGGTTGTGTAAAATCCGGAAGTGCCAATACCGCGCAACAACTCGTCACCTTCTTGAGGCGATCAAATGTTTGTCCACGCATCAGCCACCTTCTTAGTCAGATCAATAAGGGGCGCTGCCAACTGTGAGAAGCCCTTCACGAACTTCTGATAATAGGTACAGATGCCCAAAAATCCTCTCAGCGCTATCACATCTCGAGGCTCTAGCCAATCCCAAATGGCCCGAATCTTCTCCTCATGCACCTTGACCCCATCTGTGCCTATGATGTGCCCCAAGTAGAGCATCTCTGTCATCCCAAACTCACACTTGGACATCTTGGCGTAGAACTGTTGCTCCTCCAATATACGCAATACTGTCTCTAGGTGCTGCAAGTGCTCCTCCCATGTCCTGTTGTAGATCAAGATGTCATCAAAAAATACTAGTACAAACCTCCTCAGCTAGCCTCTGAACACATGGCTTATGCACGACTGGAAAGTAGACAATGCATTGGTCAACCCAAAAGGCATGGCCAGGAACTCGAAATGCCCATAATGACATTTGAAAGTTGTCTTCAGGATGTCTTGCTCCCTCACCCAAATCTGATGATACCTGACCACAAATCTATCTTAGAGAAGTACTTGGCTCCTCTAAGTTCGTCCATCAACTCATCAATACGCGGAATCGGATACCTGTTCTTCAGCATCTTCTTGTTGAGGGCCTTGTAGTCAATACGCATGCGAAGAGTCCCATCCTTCTTCTTCACTAGCAAAACCAAAGAAGCGAATGGACTAGAACTCGGTCTGATGTGGCCCAACGCCAATAGCTCCCTGATGGCCCTCTCAATCTCATCATTATAGGCTTTGGGATGCCTATATGGTGTAGTAATGACTGCCTGCACACAAGGCTCCAACTCTATAGTGTGAGGTATATCTCCAAAGACTACCAGATATCTATCCAGTACTGCCTATATGTCTGGATGTAGTGGCTTGGCGTTCCCCCCAGCCTCTGAAATCCTCAGCTCTATTGCCCATGCTATGTCTCCATGCCTCAAATCGTCTTCCATCCTATGGGCCAAAACTGTCAAAAGGGGGTACGAATGCATGCCCTGAAGAATCATTGGCTTCTCATCCGGCCCAACAAACTCCATCACACATTGCTTCCAATCGATGGTAACCCGGCCAAGGGAATACAACCATTGGACACCCAGCAACACATTGGTGTTAGGTACATCCACCACGAAAAAGTGGTTTGCCATCGGAAAATAGTTCCCCATGGTCACTGTCAGAGCGGGACATATCGAGTGCACAGCATAGTCCTGTCTCTTGGTATTAGGACTAAAAACCCCTCAAACTCTGCAGTCGTGACGCCCCTCCTCTGGACGATCTAAGCATCAATAAAACTGTGGGTGGCCCCACTGTCTACTAAAATTGAGACATGTTGCCCCTGCACTGTACCTCTGATCCTCATGGTCAACAATTTGGGAATCTCGCACAAAGAAGCTAGGACTCCCCCGACTAGTGCAAAAGATGCTCCTCCTTGTGGTGGTGGTGGTCCCCTCCCTGTTGGACCCTCATTGTCTCCTCCACCAAGCTCCAACTCCACCTCGTCCTCCTGATTGCTGTCAGAGAAGACCTCGATGTAATGGGCCTTACCCGCTGTGCACCGATGGCCTAGTGCCCAAGGCTCTCGACATGTAAAACACAACTTCCTCCTCCTGAGGTCCCTCTTGGTCTCATCATCCAACTGTCCTCACCCTTGGGTTGTTTTATGCGTTGCAGGTGCTCTAGTGTCACCTCCCTTCTGAGTGTAGGAAGTGCGTGGAGGAAATGGCACTCGAATCTCGTGGATGGCCCCCTGCAAATCTCACGTACATGTCACCGCCTCCAGAAGAGTAGATAGTTTGCGTGACTTCACCAGTCCCTCAAAAACTTCGAAATGTAATGCTCTGGATGTCCTGTCCGCGTGAGCTGAATCAACTCCCTGAAGTGAGCCTCTGGATCCCTCCGATCAAAACGCTCCACTACTCTCCATGTGAAGTCCTCATAGGAGGTCACGTCAGCATGCCCCAAAGTGGACAAACAATGAAACCACCAATCGTGTGCCTCCCCCTCCAAGTGCAATGTGGCCATCTTGATGGCTTCTACCTCAGTCATCCTGTTGAGCTGGAAGTATGTGTCCAACTTCTCCACCCAAGCACGTGTTGTGCATTTGGTAGTGCCATCATAGGTGGGAAAATACATCTTCCCAATGGTGCGGTGCAACTCATAACTCTGCGTACCATGGCTTGCATAGCCCTTCCCCTTCTCATTCAGTTTGAGCTGCAAAAATCTCTGAAAGATAGAGCCTCTCTGAAATCTGCTCCCATGAACTGCCACTCCCTGAAATGCTCTCCCATCAACGATGGATCCTCTCCTCCACCCCTTCCACCCTGTGCCAAAGGTATAAAGGAAGGTAAAGTAGCTCGAGTTGGCTCACTCGAGGATGACCACTGTGCAGTAGGTGAAAGGTGATCGAGTTGTTGAGAGGCCCCTGAAGTCTCTCCAAATATAAACTGCTGGTTCTACATCTTGATCTTGTCCAACATCTCCTTCTACCCTTTTGCCAAATTGCTCAAGGCCTTCAAGAGACTGTCGAAGGCCATTTCTTCTCTGCTCTTGGGCTCCCCCATATCCTCTGCTACCATTGTCTTCCCACGATCCTCTATGTCTGGATTAATCTCCAACTCCCTCTCCCTGCACTGGTACCTTTGCCTCCCGTAAGTAATATTTTGTCGGTCCTCCTCACTCATAGGAAAGTTCCCCCAAAGCTGAGCCAAAATTCGAGCTCTGATACCATTTTAATGTTCCAAACTTGAATAAACAGTGATATGCAAAGCAAAAACGATTTATAACACAGATAAATTTCAACAATCAGTAAATGCTCATAAAAACTTCAGAAGTAGAACCAGCTGAGCCATTTTATTAATCAATAGAGCAGGTACAATAGTATGGAGGAATACACCTAGGCTTGCCTCAACAGCAAGCGTGACAGAAACCAGGTGATAAGACAATGATCTCAACTGCTAGAAATGACTGCTCCTCTAATGCTCTACGTTGTCCCAGAAAACTGCACTGCTGGCTAAAAAGGAACTATAAGAAACTCCACCCCCAATGTTATTCAGCCCCAAGCTCCTTGACCAAAACCCACAAAAACCCATAAAGGGTTTGGTTGTAATCCAACCTCCCAAACTCGGCCTCCAATATGCCCTACGCCCTCCAAACTACTCAAGAATACAGCCTGCAAGGAATACAAGCAAAATCCTCCATCCAAGCTCCGGAAATGTAGCAATCTCCTCCACAAATGCTTCCCTTAGCTCCCCCGACAAAGTCCAATGTCAAAGACTAATACTCTACCTCCCACGTGTGCAAAAAAATGTTGCCTTTGCGTTGGCCCAAGAAGTGTGAAAGTCACACTACAAAGAAGCACTCTCCTCCAACTCCCAAACTCTCCAAAATGACAGCAAAACTCCTATGCCTCCTCTCCGGAAATCCTCCCGACCAAAACTCCTCTACAAGATGCCACAAACAAACTCGGCCTCCCTTCATTGCATCCTCAAAAAATACACACCACCTAGAGATGAATGCAACTCTTGGAAACCACAATGAAATCTTCCCCTGGAAAGACTGAAGAAAACCTCTCTAAGGTGGCACTTGAAATCCCCCGAAGAAAGGGTGAGCTCTTCGCTTGAAGAACTCTTGCTAAACAGCAACTCGGCTAAGTAGCTCAAGCAACCAAAGAGAAATTTGATATGCCAAAAGATGAATGAAATGAGGAGAGTTGCCTTCCTTGTATAGATTTCGTGGAGCACTTTTCCCTCCATTTTCCCTCCATCGTCAGTCCCTCACTTAACCAACGACTTCTCCTCCATGCAAATCAAACAAGGGAATGTGTATTCTCCTAGTGTGGGTGGCCCCCACATACAACTTCACCACATCAACTTAACCACAATAAAATAACTTATGCTAAAGCCTAAGTCTAATCTCCTAATAAAATCGAATGGGCCCCATCACCTCCAAAATTGGCCCTAAAATGTAATAATTAATCTTGTTCCAAATTAATTTAGGAAGGGACATGACACTTGGCATGAATAATTCTCATACAAGTCTCTAATCTGTTGGAAATACGGTAGCATGTCGGTATTTTCATCATGTGGAAATATCAAAATTTTGAATTTTTTTATTTTTGCCTACTAAAATATTCAAGTCAGCCTCGTGTTATTTTAAGTTGGTTGGGCCCCTAAGAGACACCCATTCGACCCCCTTTGATCACTGTATAAAAGAGACCACCTCTCCTCATTTGGCACATCGATCTATCTTGTCATGAGCTCTGTTCCAGCGAAGAAAAGAAGGAAGGAGGGGGCCGAAAATCTCAGGGAGAGGGCTTGGCATTTCGTCTTGTTCGTAGGTATTGGTTTGACTATTATCTTGATGATGTTTCTGATGTACTGATGAATCTTGAACCTCATCTCTCTCATAAGGAAGAATTTATAGGTTTTCCCCTTGTGGGTTTTGCCCTAGCCTCAGGCTTAATTGTGTCTCTTGTCTTATGGTTTCATGGTTATTTTCTACTGCTCTTTCATGTTTTATGACTGAATTTTCTTTTGTATAACTGCTTCATGATATTGGATGAATGATACGTGAAATTAATGCTAATGAAATCATTGGAAGTAGTTATCATGATGAAGAAAAATTATTTCTGGCTTTGTGCCTTAGAAATCTCAACATGGTATCAGAGTTGGTTCAATGAGCAATTGAAGCCACCTCTGTGATCAATCCATGCCTACAAGAAGACCAAATTTTTTTTTTGGCTAGTAGGTCGAACTTTTGGAAGGTTTAATCCCGCATTTCAAATAATTATGATTGAAGAACTGTGGAGAAGGGCTTAAGTTTTGAGCATTATCCGAGTTTGTAATTTGATCCAAAGTTGCTTGTGATCCAAGGTCAAGAAGGCCAGGAATGAATGCCACCAAATTCCGGCGTTTGTAGTTCATTCAAGCCATGGAAGTTCGAGCTCTTTGTGATGATCCAAATTCCTTTGATCTAAGACACTTATCCAATTTTGTGGTAGAAATAGGCAAGTTTTGTGGCAAATTATCCTGTGGTTTGATTCTTTAAAGGAAGTCTAAGCTCTGTAATAAATCCTCTGTGGAAGAAGTTCATACCTGTAATGATACTTGTGATGGAAGACCTCCTTAATTTGAATTTGTGATTGTCAGCTAAAAGGACAAACATTCTTTGAGGTATGCGAGCCCATTTGTGGCTCTACTTTCTATTATGCGAGCATCTATGTGGCATCTATCATCTGTGGTATGCAAGCTCCTATGGTGATGATTCAAATTCCTTTGTAATAACCATCCTAACCCTTCTTTGAAGTTGAGCTAAGGGCAAGGTCTCTTCAAAAGCAACAAAGGATTTTTTAAACTATCTTTGTGAGGCATCCCAGTTCTCTCTATGGATCTAAGCTTTATGATCTATCTTACTATTATGAATTGTTAATTTTAGGTATGTTCTATGCTTAGAGCAATTTATTTCAATTTTCACAATTAGCTCAATATCTTTTCCAGATTAGCAATCACATCAACATTAGAGTAAATTGCAGATAGAACATAAACATAGATCGCAGAAGACAAGCCAAGATAAGAGGACACAAGATGTGGTGCTAACCAGGGACAAACCCCAATGTGGGGAAACCCTTGATCAATTCTTCTTATATATTCTTCCATAGTTCAGCAGAAAGAGAGAGATAGTACATTGACAACAGAAGTCAGCACTTTGACTTATCTAAATAAGAGCATAGATCATCTCTAAGAAGATGATACATGAGGTAGCTGAATTCAGTTGAAGACATGTTGTTTCAACTGATTCTCCAAGGTGACTCCATCGCCTTGCTGCACTATCGTTGTGTTGCTCCTCATCATCATGCTACACCTCACCGTGTTGCACCCAACATCACTACGCTGCATCTCATCATGCTTCACCAATCATGATTGTACCCATCATTGTACTGCATCTCATTGTAGCATTTGATATCATTGTACTATACTAGCAAGTATTGCACACAACATGCTACACTTACTTTGTCATGATGCCCATCATTGTGTTGTAGCATTTCACACCATGCTGCCCCTTATCACAATGTTGTCACTGCTCATACTGCTGCACCATGATTGCTTGTTGTCCCATGCAAGCACCATGTCCTTGTTGTCCCATCTGCCTTCGCTGCACCATGTGACCTTATTATCCCATCTTCCTTTGCTGCACCATGTGACCTTGCTGTCCCATCTTCCTTTGTTGCATCATGTGACTTTGTTGTCCCATCTATCTTGCTGCCAACACACCATACAAACGTTGTTGTTTGTCACTTCATTACTGCTGTAATTTCTGGGACTAGTTAGGGCACACAACAGTTCCTAACTGTCCTCAAATCTGGCCCAGAATTGCCCTTATGAAATGCGGCCTACCCTAGTGTGAACCCTCTACCTCCACGCTGAATATGAGGGTATAACATGACCCCAAAACAGCCCACGTTGTCCCATGTATCTCCACACATCAAACCCAAACAGCCCTCCTCTGCCTCGGCCCTCTAGGAAGATATCTCAACCCTCCTAACAGCAACTCAGCCTTCACATATGACCCTGAAACAGCCTCCAAAAACCCACGTTGTTATGTCTTCCTTACTGCGGCTAGGGTAGGATAGACCTATGTATTTGGGCAGTGTGAATAGGTCTTCTCCATCGTGCTATGTCTCTCCTTTAGGCAATGTAGAGGGCAGGTTGGGCAGCGTATAGAATCAGGGGTCTCCTCCCTTGGACTGCGGCTAGATCATCCACTTTAGGACTGCGGCTAGGGCATCCTCCTCGTAGATTTCTCTTCCACTAAAACCCAGAACAATTGGAGAGAAATCAAGAGTGAAGTGTGTGCGAAATGACTCTCAAGTCATCTCCTTTTATACTAAAACGTTGAGCACATGTGGGGGTTATTTAGTTGATGACCGACCTTGACAAATTGTCTTATAACACAAATAAATTCATAACTCCATGAATACTTATCGGAATCAGATGATCTTTAGATCAATCATACACCTCTCGATGAAAGTGATCCAAGAAAAATATCAGCTGCCATAAATAAGATGACCCACATGGAGTTTGGCCCTAGTTGCCAATTTTAACATGAATTGAACCTAAGTCGAGTCCTATAATAATTCATTCGAGCTTGTATACTTTGTTGTACGAACTTCTTTAAGGCACATTGAGTCTAAGGCACACTGCTCTATAAAATCCTTACGGACTTGAGGCATTTCTATCTTTGCGAAAGGAGAGTGAATCATAAAGGACATTATACTGTGTCACATAGTATGAACTATGGGTTTGTGATTAAAGATAAGCTTGTGGCTTTATTCATCTAATCTTTCTTAGGTAAGTATCCAATCTATCTATGTTCATATTAGTATGCAAGTATGAGATGATGCCCAGTGGATCTGAGCTTTCTCCTCCTCCCTGTGGAATTGAATTGAGACACCTCATAACGAGTGTCCTGTCTAGTATAATTTGAAGGCAATATTACTAGCATAAGATGAGTTTTTTCATGATCTCTTTTAAGTTGAAAAACTCAAAATATGTTTGAGAAGATTGAAGAATGTATCGATCTCAAGTTCTAAGAATATGTAGAATCATGTGAAATATCCTAAGGAGTCAAGGAAGGGTATTGAACTAAGCCCTCAAGTTTGATTGTTAATAAAAGGAAGGTTGTTCGAAGGTGTCCTTAAGTCAATCTGATGTTTCCTTGATATATAAAAGGAGGACAAAATTCACCGAAAAAGACCAACCTGAAAGCAAAAGAGTCGACTCTTATGATCCAAGACTGTGTCACCTAGAAGAACAACCAAATAAGTGATGGATGGCTTTGTGTCCAAATGAAAGGAAAAATGTCATATATTACACTATCTTGGAATTTCAAAAGGTCTGCTAAAATTGTTGCTTGTCTCTCTTGATGAAGTCTGAATGATGAAATTTTGTTGTCGTCATATTGTCAAGAAAAGTCAAAAGGATTTGAAATTAGATTATGAAGGTTGAGTTTAAGACCTACTCATAAACGACCAAAGACATTTTGATATAAAGGGCTTGCTTTTATGATCAAGACCATAATAATAAAGTCTATTGCACTGTAAAGAGGAAAAATACTACTACTATGAATAAAGGTTTCTTGATTCAATGCGATCAAGGATGAATATTGATCAATTGATGATGTAAAGAATCTAGTGTTCAAAATATTGAAGGTCTTGCCCAGATTCTAGGGTTTATTTTGGAATACCTAGGGTTTGTAAACCTTAGCAAGAAGTGACATCATGAGAATGAAAAATGATAAAGTTGCAAGATGGATGCAATGAAGCTAATGAAATTCAATACAAGGATGAGTTGGTTTGTAAACCCTAAAGACTTATTATGTTTGCAGTCAAAACTCTAGCTAATCAAATTGCAAAAACCTATCAAGACAAAAAGGGTTGAGAAAACCTTGGGCTTATGAATTGATTGCTTCCACTTGAAACTCTAACCCTTGGAAGTTTTGACATCTTGATGATGAGATTGATATGCAGGTTGGATTCAAGATCAAGAGGGAGTTGTCATGATCTCAAAAGATAAGTATCTTGTATTTCCTTTATTGTGTTAATTGTTACTTTATGGTTTGTAAACCCTAGGTCGGGTTTGGAGAAGAAAATTTGAGGCTTATGGGCCAAATTCTAGAACTGATTATCACTGCTTGAAAGAAGAAACCTTATCTCCTTAATGATGTTGATGATGATATGGACTCCTTGATGATGTGGATCCTTGATAATGATGTGAACGAGGTCGACTCCTTGATGACGTAGACTCCTTTTTTATGATATGAATGAAGTTAACTCCTTAATGATGTGGATGAAGTTGACTAGATCTGAAAAAGTTAAGATCAAGAGGGAGTTGACACACTCTCAAGAGATAAGTACTTTCTTGATTGTTTCTATTATTATTATTTCATTATGAGTCTTTGGTCTGTGTATATTTGGTTGTATTTGTTCTTCCAAGGCCTCCTAGTGAGGATTGCAAGTAAATGATGTAGTATGTCAAGGTTGTGGCAATTGTTGAAAATATGGAAGAACAAAGTGACAAGAAGACTCATGATTGCACGGGATTTGGACTCAATGGGAGCACACAAGATCAACCTCATTGAAACTTGTTTTGATCCTTGATGTAAAGAAGTCAATTGAGAAGAGAGCTCGAGGTTTTGAAGATTAATGTTGACCCAAACCTGTTGAAGATTTCTATTATGTGTTGATGATGTGTTTCTGACAAGGACTAAGGCCCTCTTCATCCAGTGTAAGAGGGAGTTGATTGAAGATTTGTAAGATTGAAATTATGGTACGAGCCCAGTAAAATCCCTGCTGATGGATTCAACTACAATACACTTTTTTGTTGATGAGCAGGTTGTTGATATTTTCTTTTGTGAGAAGCCACTTTTTGTCTAATGGATTCAACTATGGCACACTTTTCTGTTGATGAGCAGGTTGTTCATATTTGCTTTTGTGAGAAGCCACTTATTGTCTATTGGATTCGACCATGGTTGTTGATGTTTGCTTTTGTGAGAAGCCCCAGCGCAAGCAAAATGAATAGTTGGAAGTTGTTGTATGTTGAAATGTTTGATAAAGTGCTAAAATCCACCATGGTTACTTTTCTATTGTTGGGCAGGTTGTTGATGTTTATGTGAGAAGCATGTAATGGTTAAGAATCTTGTTGGAGAGGGAGCATTGGTTGATAGTATCATGAATCTTCTGTAGGTTGTGTGCTAGGAAACCTATGAATTGGTTGAGAAGATTGTCACTCCCTTAGGTCGATTGACCAGGAGGCCAGTGAGTCTGGTTGGGGGGTTTGGATTCGAGGCTTGAAGTGATCCCTTAGGTTTTTACCGGAAGACCAATTTGGTTGGGGACACTGATTTTGTGATCTCTCCCTTAGGTGTTGACCGAGAGACCTACGGTTTGGTCGTGGAGATTGATCGTAAGTTCCTTTCCTTAGGCTGCGGCCGCTAGACCTATGGTTTGGTTGGGAAGGATGAGTTCCCCCCTTAGGCTATGGGTTAGGAGACCTTGTTTGTGGTCAAGGAGATGTACCCTGAGTATATGATTGAGATAGGGATTCCTTCCTTAAGCTATGGGCAGAGAGACCTTGTTGTGGTTGGGAACATGTACCCTGTGGATATGATTAGTTTGGCCTCATTGATTGATCACACTAGTCAGTAGGGCACAGACCTGAATGCCACGGGGTTGTGGCTTGACAGATGTGTTGGATGTTATGTATCTTTCCTTATGATGAGACTGATGATCTCTCCCTTGGGCTGTAAACCGCTCTTTGTGGATTGGTTGGGGAGATTGATGTTGACAGAGAGACTTGTGCTTAGCCCTTAGACTGTGAGCCCGGAAACCTATGAATTGGTTGGGGAGATTGATCATGAGAGAAAATGAAAAGTACCTCCTTGGCTAAGAGTGAGTGTTGGAAATATGGTAGCCATGGTCAGTTTTTTCATCATGTGGAAATATGAAAAAATTTTATTTTTTATTTTTGCCTCATAAAATATTCAAGTTGACCTCATGTTGTTTTAAGTCGGTTGGGCCCCTGAGAGACACCCATTCGACCCCCTTTTATCACTATATAAAGGAGACCACCTCTCCTCATTTGGCACATTGATCTATCTTGCCATGGGCTCTGTTCCAACAAAGAAAAGAAGGAAGGTGGGGGCCAAAAATCTCAAGAAGAGGGCTTGGCATTTCATCTTGTTCTTGGGTATTGGTTTGCTATTATCTTGATGATATTTCTAATGTATTAACGAATCTTGAACTCTCTCTCTCTCTCATAAGTAAGAATTTATGGGTTTTGCCCTGGACTCGAGCCTAATTTTTGTGTCTCTTGTCTCATGGTTTCATGGTTATTTTCTACTTCTCTTTCATGTTTAATGGTTGAATTTTCTTTTGTATAACTGCTTAATGATACTGGATGAATGATATGTGAAATTAATGCTAGATGAGTAATTGGAAGTATTTATCATGATGAAGAAAAATTATTTCTAGCTTGTGCCCTAGAAATCTCAACATGATCAGGACTCAAAGAGCTTTGACATAGGTCTCGGTCTAGCCTCAGGCCTAAAACAGTGCGAAAAAAATAACCTTAGAAGCTCTGCCTTAGAGAGTCGAGTAAACGACCTCTAATCAAACCTTAGAGAGCTCTGAAGTAGGTCTCGATCCATCCTCAGAACAAGTGCGAAAAGTGTCATGGATGGCCTTAGAACCAGTCTCATGAAGGGTTGAATTAGGCCTCAGATAAGGTATATTTGCCTTTGAATCGAGCCTCAGGAAACGTCTTCAAAGGGTCGAAATGCCTCAAAAACCCTCCTTCAGATCATGTCTCAAACCCAACAAAAGATAAGCAAATAAGCTCAAAAACCCTCAAAAATACTTGACCTCACTCTCTCGATCAGCGTGACTATATCGACCTCAGAATATTAAACGAAATTTCGTTAGAAGATAAGCCTGTAAATCATTGCTTTGAAGAGGAACCAAGCCTTGTATTTATACTTGAAGGAGGGGGCAATAGGGGGGCCGACAGGATCTCCAATATTTAAAAAATAAAAATCATATTTAATAGGACGACTTGAATCTCCTTTCGAGGTTGATTTCATAATGAAAGACTTGTCTTTTGGAGGGTCAACTTGGACAACTCAAAACTAGTATAAATTGTCCAAGATTCTCTCAAATTTCGACCAATCATAAAGTTGTCTTTAACACCTCATTCGAGGCACCTTGACCAAACTTCAGGGCTTCAACTTTGATCAGGAATATCTCCTCAATCGTAAGGAGTTATGGGACGCGCAACCTACTGTTGGAAATGGCACAACGGGGACAATCAAATGATGATGGTCTTGTGAGCAAAAATATTGATCTTCCCAATCAATTTCTTCATCAAATGTGGGGCTTCTTCTAGCTATTGCTTGGGTTGACATCAATGACAACCAAAACTCCAACACTCAGTAGCAACATTAACAACACATACTCTGTTTTTGTACAAGAAAGGGTGATGGCGGATTACTTATTGTTGGACCAAACAACGGGACCAAAGCCAAAATGTAAGGCACGCCCAGAGGTAGACATGCAGTCATTAAGATCACTAGCCCAATCGAATTGACTATAACCCGCTAAATCAGCATTACCACAAAAGAATATTGAATGCCATATGTGTGTGTTTCCCTAATATAGTGAAGAAATCTCTTTGTGGCTTTCCAATGAAGCTTGTGTGGTTCCCACATGATCCAAGTAACCAACCCAGCTACATAAGAGATATGGGGGCAGTTGTGAATCGAGTACAAGAGGTTGCCAACAAGTTACCAATGCAAAGTAGCATCAACTAAAGGAGTGGAACACACTCGGTTGACAACTTGACTCTTGAAAAAATGAAGTGGGCATAGATTTACAATACAACATGTTAAATATGCTTAAGAGATCCAAGGCATACTTGGGCTAAGAGAGACCTATCCTAGATGTAGATTGAGTGACTCGGGATTCACCATAGTAGTGAAGGAGCCCTAAATCATGTCACATTGTTGATGAAAAGCAAACTTCGCATGATCAATCAAGGTAGGTAAACTCCCAATGAGAATGAGATCATTCCACATAGACAACAAGATGGAGAAGTTCGTCATCTTGCTACAAAATATAGACATTTGAATCCAAGTGGCAATGAGAAAATCTTGAAGAGAGAAGAATAGAATCCATCTTCTCGATGCTCATACCAAGTCCTAGAAACTAGTTTGAGACCATACAAGGATTTTTTAAGCCTACAAACAAGCTTAGTGTCCTACACAAGACAAGAGGCTATTTCATGTATATTTGTTTCTAAAAATCTTCAAGAAGAAAGATACTTGTGACATCCATCTAGTTATTATCCGCTTAAAGGATGCAACTATAGAGAAAACAAGGCAAAAAGATAGCATCTTTACCACAGGTGCAAGGGTTTTAGAATAGCCAATGCCCTCAACCTGAGAAAAAAATTTAGCAACCAATCGATGCAACTACAGATAGAACAAAGCGAATAGAATTCATTTTTGCCAAGAGTGCAAAGGTTTTAAAATAACCAATGCCCTCAACCTAAGGAAAAAGGAAACCTTCAACAAACAATTGAACATTATACTTGTCTATAGTACCATATGTTGCATACTTGGTTTGATATACTGACTTACACCAAACCAATTTTCTACCTTTTGGAAGAGGGACCAAGTACCAAGTGCTTTTTTAAACAAAGAGTTATAAATTATAATCATATTCCATGGCTATGTCCCACTCCATAATACCATGGCCCTCATGAAAATCCTTTTGATCTGAAGCCCTAGACATAAATACTCAAGGAGGTCTTTGAAAAGAGGATCAGGTTCTTTGTTGACCCCAATCAGGAAGTAAAGGAAGAACAGCATTGTGTTGTTCTGCAAAATCGCTATCATTAGAAGGAGAAATCAACTCAAACAAAGGAACATCATATGACCATGCAAGATGCTGAGGAGGGTACTCATCAAATTGAAACGTTCCTGCTGATAATCAAATCACGTGTGTCAGGATGAAGTAATCTATACCCTTTAACATCTTCTAGGCAGCCAACAAATATGCAAGGGTTATTTTGTATGTCCATTGCCTTGTGTTTTTCTTGAATATGGGCCTAAGCATTACAACAAAAGACTTTGAGATTGCCAACGGATGGTTTCCATCCACTCCAAGCTTTTTCCCGGATCACCCCTTGGACAGCTTTGTGAGGTGTGCTATTTTTAAAAAAGAGAACACAATTGACGGCTATGGCCCAATATTGTGGGGCAAGACCTCTATAATGGCTCATGCAATTTGTCTCTCCTTCAAGGTACGATCCTTCCTTTCAGTAACACCATTTTGCTATGGACAATAGGACACAGTATGTTGCTGTCAAGTACTTTCAGTGGCATAATAGTCCTCAAATCTGTGGTTGACACATTCACCACCATTATCTATCTGCAAACATTTCAATAGACTTTCCAGATTGCTTTTCAATTTCAAGTAAGGCTTTGAACACAAGAAAAGTGTCAAAAGCCTCACTTTTGTTCTTTAGAAAGTAGACACAAGAGCATCTGGAGAGTAGTCATCAATGAATGTAAGCAAACAGTAGGCCCTTTGAAAAGACAAGGTAGAAAAAGGGCATCGCTGTGAACACGTTGAAGAACTTCAAAAGCTCTCCAAGGTTTTCCTTTATCAAAAGGATCTTGAGGATGCTTGCCAAGAACACACCCAATACAAACACCAGGAAAAAAAAAAAAAAAAAATAGGTGGATGCTCACTGACCATATTTTGCTTAGTCACTGAAGATAGTGCTAGTTTAAGTGACCAAATCGCTTATTGCATAATTACTTAACTCGAGCAAGTAATGCATTGATGGGAAACTCCAGCACAAAATGAGAAAATGAGTACGAGCATGCACGATGATCCACTTTCCCTATGGAAACAATTTGTGAAGGAACCTCAATTTCACAAAACAATAGAACTGAAACAAACAAGATTGTCTTCCTTGAACCAGAATTTGCAATCTGATAAATGAAGAGAAAATTAGCTAAAATATCAGGAGCATATAGAACATTGTTGATCATACCATCTATCATCTCAATGAAACCTTTCCCTTGAACAGCCAAGGCCCAAAGGTGAAGAGTTGTACATAATAATATGTTTTCTATTGCATGAATTGATGGAAGCAAACAAATTCTTCTGTGCAGCAATGAAATAGACTGCTCCAAAACCAAAGATCCATTCAGGTAAGGAAAAACTTGCAATAGCAACATTTCCTGTATCATTCCTAGAAGACTGACAATTAAATTGTGTTGCTTCATTTCTGAAGACAAGACAGCCAAACTTTTTAAGCAACAAGATTTTGAATGATCATCTTTTTCACAAAAAGCACATTTAAGACGAATTTGAAGATGAGTTAGCTACAAGAGCATGAGACTAAGAATTTGTGGAGAAATGAGTACCCACATATGTATGAGCTCTTCCTGCTCACAAGTTAGTCGTTTAGCGAAAGCATCAAAAGTAGGCATTACAAAAGCTTGACCAAAGGCATCCCTAGTTGAATAGAATGTGGAAACAAACACTGGATAAAATTCACCTAACTTAAGAGAGAACTAAAAAATGATTTGTTCATCATTATTCTCAATATTACAATCTTTTAACTTAAGACATTTGAACATGGATGATATTTTGAATGGGTATCAAAATTATTAGCACTGACACCGATTAGTTCATTTTTCAATTGATGACCATGAATTGCATGAGTGATTGTTCAAGTTGCTGCCATGCTTCATCACAAAAACTATGCCGTGTAAGTTTTTCAACATTTTGTGTGGGTTCGTTTTCTGTACATGTGGTAACACCTATATAGGTCTTTATTTGTAACGCTGTAGATTTCCGGCTGAAATAGTTGTGAGGAATTAAAATAAGCAAAAGCAACTTATCCACCATAACAAGAGAATCTAAAGTGCTAAAAAAGAAGAGACAAATAACCATAACAGCAAGCACAAAACCACTACCAAATCGACTTTCTAGAAGTGACTCTTCCCTTAAAGAAGCTTTATTAGAGAGGCACTTTGCAATAGTTCAGCCTTTGAATCAGCAAACCCGCACTTCTACAAATATGTATTCACCACCTGAAAAATTGGCTCCACAAAAATTATGTTTACCCCTTTACATAATTTAAAAAACAAAAAAAAAAGTCATCAAGAAATGGTTACAGGAGGAGGCCAAGGGTTCGGGGAGGTTACAACCACAAGAATCCACTGTGATTCAAAAGCTAAACGGCGGACTAGGGGAATAGCTGAGACGCCCACAACACAGGAGGAAGGGCAGAGAAGCCCGCAGCACAGGATAAGGGGCAGAGATGCCCACAACAGAGAAGCCCAGAAATGATGCCCCTTCAGTTCCTAAAAGTGTTTCTGCAAGAATTGCCCTGAGACTCTCCGACAGATATGCTAAAATTTCCTATAAATTCCGTGGCTCTTAGTCTTCAGAGACAGCAAATTCTATAAATTTACAGCTAGAAACAACGCATTTATAATCAAATACAATTTCACTTACAGAAATGCCGCCACACGGAATCCTTTGGGAGTACTAACAGCCAGAGATCATCAATTATTCGACATGTAGTCTTAAGAACTCTTACCTAATTCTACAGTCAGCAATCTTACCTACAGATCAACGGAGATAGAAATCTTAGCTACTGTGAACAGAGTGGGTCCATAATATAATGCAGCGGTCGCTAACTTTCACTATAACAATATAATTCAGCGGTCTCTAACTTTCACTATAACAGTTTGTTGGAAGCAGTTTATGTATGGATCAGGTACAGAGATTTTGAGTTTGAGTTCAACTGCAACTTTAAAAACACGACCCCAAACCTAAAATCAATCACATGTGGGTCAGATCCGTGGTTTGGCAGTTATTTAAAAACGCGAAATCCTAAGCACTGAAATCGATGAGATCTAAATTAGGAACTCGGATCCATGATTTACAAGTAATCTACATACCTCGACTTTGTTTTTAAATGAGATCTCAATCCACTGTTGGGCATGCCCGCCACTCCACTGCCTCCACCCGCTTTTTAAGGGAAACGAGAGGAATATAGGAATAAGTTGGAATAAAGGACTGTTGAACAATAAAAATTTTATGTTAAATTTTCTTCATGGTCAATTTTCTTAGTCTCTTCTGGAAAAAAAACGTTATATTTTTTTAATTTTCTCGTTGGTTTCATTTTAAATTCTAGCTCGCCAAATCTAATCGCCCGCTGAATGTTAATTATTTTTATGTAACTAAGTTGGTCTGGTTTGTGGGAAGAAAGCCAATCCATCTATTACTAATTTTTTTCGAGAAGATCAATTCTCTTAAAATGGTTTTCATTTTTGGGCTTTTTTTAAGTTTGTCCCTTTTTCATGAAATTTGAATCTATGATTTTAAAATAGCTTTTATGTTTTATTCCTTTTTCCTGAAGTTTGAACTTACACTCTTTTTCATGAAATTTGAAACTATGACCTTAAAATGGTGTTCATTTCTTAGCCCTTTTTCATGAAGTTTGAACCTATGAACTTAAAATGGCTTTCATTCCTCAACCCTTTTTAGCCTTTTTTTCATGAAGTTTGAACCCACACCCTTTTTCGTGAAATTGGAACTTAAGACCTTAAAATGGCTTTCATTCCTCATCGCCTTTTCATGAAGTTTGAACCTCTCAATTTAAAATGGCTTTCATTCCTTTGTTCCTTTTCATGAAGTTTGAACTTGCACCCATTTTCATGAAATTTGAACCTGCGACCTGGGAGGTAGTCTACACCTCATTGGTAAAATGAAATTAGAAAATATTATTAATAAAGAATTAACTTAGTCAGGAATCTAATAAGCTTTGAGAGAAAGCATAAATCTCTTGTAATGCAAATTTATTTTACAGTATAAAATTTCAAAAACTTTTACACATTAAGAGATTTGCTCTCTCTCACGATATGTATCTACATTGGTTCCTTCTCTTTATATATATAGAGAGAGTAATTTTTCATTCTCTTACTTTAACATAACATAACATAATGTTACATTTAAAAATAATAAAATAGTAATTTAAATTAACAAATTAAAAATAGTAATACAAAGAAATTAATTCCTTCATCATTACAATACTTCAATTTACACCTTAAATTTATATAAGACATATTAACTATCAATAAAAATAAAAAATAAATAAATAAAATCAATTACTTTGTATAATTTGTACATTTTCAACCATATATATATATATATATATATATTATTGACATTGAAATATTTTACTTAACAAGGACATTTAAATATTTTATTGATAATCTAAACTCTAATTTTTTATTATTGTTTTTAAATGTTTATATTAATTTTATATTAATAATTGATTGAATTACACATCTCTCTCTTATTACTCTTAATTATATTTTTTTACTTTCATGGGTGGCATGAGTAGCCAAAGGGTGGTGATCTATCACTCCAAGGCTCAATGGGATTACCTCTTCTCTTGGGATCTAGGAATTGCCACAACAACCAAGCAGAAACCCCAAAAAGTAGCAAACTCTAAATAAGCTCCACGCGCTTCTACAAGATCTCTATGTGGCTACGAAGAGAAAGGTTCAAGATCTCATTATCATTTGTAATTTTGTCAATTTTTTGTCCCACCTCATCAATGCCTCTCTTTCATCTGACATCAAACTCCAAGCTATTCTAAAAAGGATATATCATAAGCTAGAGAGCTTTCACTCCAAATCATTAATTCTTCCATAGGCATAACAACAAGAAGACAGGGGATCCATCTAGCAAAAGGAAACTTTAAAGTGGATGGGGTTATAAGCTTAACCCTAGTTCCTTAACCATGTTTGTAAAGCATGTTTTGTAAATGTCAATTTTCAGCTGGTAATTTTTGGAGGATCTACAAGCTAGCATTTTAAAACAATGTAATGCCCCTATGCCTACTCCAGAGTGTATTTTATTAGGGTGGTTTAGGTAAACTTGACTCAATTAATTTACATCAAGCTCCATGTTCATGAGAACCCATGGCGTTGACCAATGGTATTCATGTGGAATGTAGCCTATTTAAAGGCAGAATTACTCCAGGTAAATTTGTCTTTCGTGGCCATTGGGATCCCAAGCAATAGTGTCTTTAGACATCACTACTTCTCTAGATTTCATGATCCTAAGGATTGGTATCAAAGTTGTGTGTTGATCAAAGTATGGTGAATATCAAGGTTAGAGTTGAGCGTGGATGCCCTGATAGAATATGTGTGTAGATCAATCAGAGTTGCAGTCAGATTGATTGTGTGTATTTATCATAGCCATAGTTAGGAGTAGACCAAGTAACCAGAAGAGGGTGAGTGGCGGAAAAGAAGCTTGGAGAGCGAGTAACTCAACTATTGTCTATTAATTTGTTAAAACCCTAGTCGCATTGGTCATTTAGTTTTGTTGTGTTATGGAAATTCGTTTGTGCTCTACCTATTGCAAGGCGATGGGAGAACAAAAGCAATACATATCATTTTAAGCACCTTACATAAATGTTTGTGTATGAAGAAACGACTGCACATAGCAAGAAGTTAGGGAAGTCCTCCATGCAACAAGATTGATTCTTCTGGTTCCTAAGGTTCACAACCATACAAGGAAAAATATAACCTATGGAAACTCAGAAAAAGTTATAAAGAGAAATTATAACGCAACAGATAGTCACATGCTCCAAAAATGGAATGACGCAAGTTGTTAATTTGAAAACCGCACTCAAGTATCGTGCATGAAACATAAACATCAATGGTATGGCAATGAATTTGTAAAAGGCCACAATAAGATTATTGGTAGTCTTAGTGGTGGGTTTGGATACTGCGATGGAAGTAGTGGCGGCCAGTTGTGGCTACATCTGCACTAAAATCGCACCCATGTTGGGTCATAGGACACTGTCTCACGATATTTACTTATAGGGCATTTCACATTTCTTTGGGGCATGTGCTCCAATGCTCGTTGGTAATTGATGAAGTCACATTGATGCTATAGAAGCTCAAAAAATCCCAGCAAAGAACGTCCCAAATAGCACTATTAGTGAATTGGTGCGTGAAACTACATGACTGTCATGTCCCTCTCTTGTTATCACTGATTTTAGAGGACAAGGGTTGCAATCTCTTTGGTGAACAATTGCTTACTCTATGTGGGGCTTTTGATTTAGTCATTTGTAATGGCTTGACTAGATGGGCAAAGTCTGGTAATTTCATGTGTAATACTTACAATGGAGCAAGTGTAGTAGATTATGTAATTTGCTCGCATGGTTTTTGTGAGAAAATGGAGGAAGTTTTGATTGGAGATCACTTGTGGGACTTAAAATAAGATCACAAACCAATTTATTTAAGTTTCTCTTGAACTGGAAAAAAACAATTAGAGTCAAAAATTCAGCATGTCCAACAAAATCTCCCACGGGGCAGAATTCTTTTGACTCCAGAAAATTGTAATACCTTCAAAATGACGCTAGAGAGGTTGTTTGAGAAGGAGAAAATCACAATTCACAGCCTTCATAGTCATGAATTAACACATTTAATTCAATGCGCACTTGTAGAGTGCAAAAGAGCAAAAATTATGAAGTTTGAAACAAATTGCTTTCTGGTTAATGCTTGGTTTAATGAGGAATGCAAAAAGGCAAGGAGAATGTGGAAAGAGTCAAACAAGGATAACATAAATCTCAAAGCTTACAAACAGTTATTAAGCAAGAAAACGGCCGATTTCATGGTTTCAAGGAGGGAAATTCCTTGGGAAAAATAATCCCAAATTATTTTGGAATGAGCTCCAACCGAGAAAGATACAAACTGGAAATAGTATTACAACTTCTAAATGGTTTGACTATGCAAGACAACTCTATGAGCAGGATCCCAAGGTTGACCCTACCCCCTTGGTCAACACTAATATTGAACTCTTCACAGTGCAAGAGGTAGAGATGGGTATCAAGAAATTGGGTGTTGGTAAAGCAAAAGACTTAGCTGAACTCTAAGCAGAATATCTAAAGTGGGGCTCAAAGATCCTTGCACCTCACATTACAAAAATTTTCAACAACATCATACAATAAGGGCTCCCCACAGATTGGATAATTAGTTTGGCAATACCTATTTTCAAGAGCGGTGACGTCAATAATCCCTCCAACTATAGGACCATCATGATAAACCCTTTGTTTGCAAAGCTATTTGGAAGCATGCTAGAAAATAAAATTAGCAACTGGGCAGAGGAAAGAGATAAGCATGCTAAAGGGAAAGCAAGTTTTAGACCTAAACATTCCAGAGTTGATCATGGTATAACTTTAAGGCACATCATTGAAAAAGTTTGGGAGAAAAATGAAGAAGTCTTTTGTTGCTTTGTTGATTTTAGAAAAGTGTTTGACACGGTACCTAGGGATAAGATTTGGCACAGAATGGAGGAACTTGGGTTTCCTAAACATTTGAGAGCAGCTGTGCATAGGATGTATGAAGAGGTGAAAGTCAAAATTAGAACTTCAGCGGGCATTTCTGAAAGTTTTAGAAGCGATATCAGGGTCAAGCAAGGTTGCCCACTGTCTCCTACCCTTTTTGGTTTATATATCGACAAGCTTGAGGAGTGGTTAAACGCGCAAGGAGGTGATGGTATCTATTTGGGCAAGTTTGTTATAAGGCTATCTATTTGGGCAAGTTTGTTATAAGGCTTATTTTATATGCAGATGACCTTATTTTGATTGTTATATCAGCTCTTGGTTTGCAAGAGCACTTACTATCCCTTCAACATTTTTGTAGAAGTGTGGGTATGCAAGTCAATATCAGTGAAACAAAAGTAGTGGTTTTCTCTTAAAAAACATAACCAGCGTAAGTTCTACTTTGAAGGAAACATTCTGGAAGAAGTTGCATATTACAAATACCTCATAATTGACTTCATCAAAAATCTAAGTTGGGATGGTTGTAGAAAGAAAAGAACTTTGGGGAGTTGGAAAGCATTTTATGCTTTTCAAAATAGGTGTAGAGAAGAAGAGTTATGGGACTGGAAAACCACTCAAACTCTTTTTGGGTTTCTAGTGATTTTGGTGATTCTCTATGGTTGTGAACTATGGACCAGCAATACATTCAACATGCAGTGGAGACAAATTGAGATTAGAAGCGTTTGATTACAAACAACTTCAAGATTAAAAGTGCAGTTCCTTATGCTATCTTGCTAAGTGAAATAGGGGTTTCTCCTATTGAAGTAATTGTTATGGTGTGAGTCATAAGGTATTTTAAAAAATTGAGCAAATGGAAGAGAGTAGATGGCCTAAGGTTGTCTTTAATGACAAATTGTGTCCCCAAAAAAAAAAACTTGGATGCAACAAAATAACAAATGGTTTAGTAAATGGGGTATTTTCTTGAACACGTGTCCCATAAACAACAAAGAGATAAAATCTTTTGTTATGGATAAGTTCCACAAGCGTACTTGGGATAAGGAGCAAGGAAGAAAGAAGAAGTACTATATTGAAGTGTTTAATCCCACTCATAATCATCAACCAAAAACAGACATAGAGCCCAACATATCTTGGAAAGGCAAAATTCTTATTGCTCAGTTAAGGACTAATTATCATTAACTCCATTGTGAAACAGAGCGCTGGAAAAGGCCAAAAGAAGTGTGGGAGGAAAGGGTGTGAATTTTTTGTTCTTCCAAAAAAATGGAAACAAAAAAGCATTTCATTTTAGAATGTGAGGCCTTCAAAGACAATAGGGAGAGTTATGCAAATATGATGGCAGCTAGCTCTTGGGATAATCTATTTGGTGAGGGGTTTGTCGAGAAGTTGGGAGCATTTATTGTGAAGCTTCATAGAAAAAGGATTGAATACATCAAGCAGATGAAGAAACAATATGTCCCATAGGCTATCTTTAGCCTCGTGGACATTAAAATAATTTTTTTCTTTCTTCTTAAGCAAGACTTTCCATCCAAGTTATATTCCACATAAGAAAACACATAGGAAACATATGAATACAATAACTCCACTATTCTTAGCATGTGAGTCTCTTATTACTTCAAAAAAACTAATAAAGGTTTTATTTGCAACTTTACTCCATTCTTCCATCTTTATTCAGTACATAAATATCTCTTAGGTTTGCTTGCCCTTTTTGCAACGGTATCATGGAGGATTAAACATGTTCATGGTTCTCATACTTAGCGGTCTTTTCCACTTTTGTTTATTGATTTATTGGTGAAGTCTCTAAACCACATGGGGGTGCTCATATGTATCTGAAAAGAAGGACAATAATTCTACCCCTAGGCACTACATATACACACATAAGTTTTTTTTTATAACACCAAGCTACTCGGCCACCCGCACTATTACACTTATAGGTATAATGGAGTTCATAGTTATTTTATTATTATTTTTTACTGAGTTAATTATTTCCCCCATCAAATGTTTGGTGCATTACGTTTCTCGATCATGAGGTACTTCACCCCTCGACATAGGGTGGTAGATGAGTGTTCATGCACGTTATTTCCTTGTTATTCGTACTTAGGTATTTGTTGCTACCCTAAGCTTTTGCTTGAAAAGCCTTACTTTCAGTATGTATTGAAGGCTTACTACATTTAATTTTACAAAGAGTCTTGGAACTCTTTGGATGCACAGTCATTGAGAGGATGCGTGGCAACTGACACCTTGATGGTTACGCCACCTAATCTTCCATCACAGCCATACACCTGCTCCTCCCTGGATCCAAGGGTTGAGAATTGACGGTATTGTTCCAAGGTAACTACCTCGACCCGAACTAGCCTCACAGTAACATTCACTCGACAATCCTATGCGGTTAGGAGCTCTGCTCCAACCCCCTTAATATGTTTCTAAAGGGTTATGCATTGATTCTACAACTCGACCTCTTCCACGTGGAACCCGTTCTATAAGCCTCCCAGGGTTGCAATAGGTGAGGAAATACATGCCAATTTCTTTAGCTTTCCTTTCTTTATTTATTTTTCACATAATTTTGTTTGGTTTTTTCCCCTCACCCTAACGTTTCTACAGGTTTTTCCTTGCTTCCCTTCTACAAGTATCCTTCTGGTCATATCAGTTATGCCGCTAGCCCAACCAAACTGCAGGTGAGGGCTTCTCAAGGGTGTTGTTACTTTCCCCTATGAAATTTTGTTGGATTTTATTTTACTTGTATGGCGTTTTTCCTCTGTGGCCCCTCTCTTTTTTCTCTCGGCGTCTGTTCCCAGCAGTAGTAGGGTGGAACAAGTCAAGACCCTATGCGGTGGTGAGTTGTTGTTGTTGTTTGTTATTGTTTTAATGATTAACCCTAAACATGGCTACAAATTTCCCTGCTTTTCCTATGCAGACTCCATGAAGACGCGAAGTGGTAAGGGTTTTCACAAGCTCTTCCTCCTTCATTACTCTAAAGGGTTTGCTCAGACCGTCAGGTTCTATCCATAACATCCCTCTCACAAATTTTGACTCTTTCTTGCTTCAGATCTTGCTTGTTGACGCAGCCGACCAACCTGATACTAAAATTTTTCTGAAAGATTTCTAATAGTAAATGCTACGACATCAAATAATTCATAAAAGGGTTTTTATTCTCCTCCCTTGGTGCAACTATCCAATTAATGACGCACCGTTGTCCCAAGGGGAAAACCTCACCCCACAGTATATTATTGTCGGAATTGTAGCCATGCAATGGCTTTCAACCGTTTTATTTTGTAAAGAAATTTTATTACTATGCCTTCCTCTTGGAGAGGAAGTCGTCGTATATTTTTTTTTTGTTTCAAACGTATCCTAATGGTGGCTAGTCACATGAAATTAATTTTTTAATTCTTTTTGTCATCACCTATGTTCTTAGTTACGATTCTAGAATAGTTATTTTCGTTGTTTCCACTATACGATATTGCTCATGCATGGATTAACAATAAAGAAAAAGCTTTCTCCTTTCTTTTTTCTTTTTTCTTTTTTAGAAAGGGTGTTTGTATTTTTTTTCCTTTGTATTGACAGCTACATGTGTTTGCCTGCAATTGGGGACTACGCTAGGCGAGCGGACTTAGTTTCATGCTTGCCGGCCCTAACCCTTATCGGAAAAATACCAACAATCCCTAATGACTGAAAATGCATTTAGAAATTTATTTCTGTTAAGTAGTTGGATAATAATTCATGAAAAGTCCCAGTCAGTTTTCCTGTAATTGATGATCACACATCAATTTCTTTTTACATAGCTACAATTTTTTTTTACTAAAATGAGCTAGATTCAACCTTCTATTTTCCAGCACTGGGTAATGATTTATCTTTCTTTATCTATAAGTAGTTTCATATTTATGTGTGTATTTTCAGAAAAATAAAATGGTTTCCTTCCTCATTTTACAAGAATATGAATAATTGTACCTTCCTTCTAGCTTGTTGGGTCTCTACACTTGTGACGTGCATCAGACAGTGACACACATGCCACATCCATTTTTTTACAGAAACTAGAACTTTTCCTTTTGTAGGTTTTAACCCCGTATAGAAATTGCCTGCATATGATTCTAGAACACAGAAAATAAACAATGTAAGAGCATAACACATAAAACACATATACACAGAGATTTTCCCATGCATGCCAAAATCGGGACTATAATCTTGATTTTTCATTATGTTCCTTTCAATGTTACAATACATATTTATACATGCCGAAGCATCCAAAACCATGGATCGAAAACCATCACGTCCAAAACCATGTGCGAAAAATCATGCATAAAACCATAGGTAGGTCCACCCAACCTAACATAGGGTCCAAAACCATAGAGTGGGGTTACCTGCACCCCTCAAACACCCTGTGACTCCCCCTGCTACGCAATCGGCACAACAAAGGGGGGGCTCTGCTCTCCTTCTAACCCCCCGGTTAACTACATGGGCTAGTCGTGGAAAGAATATAACACAACCCAACATTCTCCCACTTGTTGTTTTCTTTCCATTGGGGGCCAGAAGAGAGCTTAGTCATTTATCCAACCCTACAATTCCCATTGTTTCTCTACACCAAGAGAACTTCTCAGAGCTCACAGATTTTGTCAATGCATTTGCAATACTCTTCAAAGTGTCCACCTTTACCAGCAACACCTTTTTGTCTTCTATCATATCCCTCACAAAGTGACACTGAACATTAATGTGCTTTGTCTTTGAATGATATGTAGGGTTCTTTGTGAAGAAAATTGCACTTTGGCTGTCACAGTCTATCCTTATAGCTCCCTGTACTAACCCCATACTTGAACATAATCTCTGCAACCAAACTGCTTCCTTGCTTGCATGAGTGGCTGCCATGTATTCTGCCT
>APFE031443376.1:168100-195961 GCA_000404065.3 Pinus taeda
ATTTAACTTGCATACCAGTTCTTTCTTACCCTTCATCGCAAAGCCTTCAGGTTGCTTCATGTAGATCTTCTCTTCCAGATCCCCGTGAAGAAATGTTGTCTTCACATCCATCTGTTCTACCTCAAAATCAAAAGCAGCAACAACAAATAAAACTAATCTAATAGAAGTTACCTTGGCAACAAGGGAAAAAATATCACCAAAATCAATTCCCGGCACCTGGGAATAACCTTTTGCTACCAACCGAGCTTTGTATTTCTCCACCTTTCCTTCTGCATTTGTCTTCTTCTTGAACACCCATTTTCTGCCTATGCGTTTCCTTCCAGACGGCAACTCCACCAGATCCCAAGCCTCATTTTTGTGCAAATATGCCATTTTATCAACCATGGCTTCTTTCCAGAGTTTTCCATCCTCTGAATCTACTGCTTCCTTCACAGTTCTGGGATCATCATCAGTAATAGATAAAGCAAAATTTGATTAGAAAGTAGATGGAATATACCTTTCTGCTTGCCTTCTTTCTTGAACTGATCTTCTCACACCCGGAGTTTGTGGCTCTTCATCTTCTAATTCCTCCTCTGTTGTAGAGTTTGATTCTTCCTCCTTTAGCTCAAACTCTATCTCCTCAAGTTCTTTTGGTTGGACTTCATGTTTAATAACATCTTTCACCTCTCTAAACACCACATCTCGGTTGTACACAACCTTCCTTGTTACTAGGTTCTAAAGCTTATAACCCTTTAAACCATCCTTATACCCAATAAAGGTGCATTTTTCAGATTTACTATCCAACTTGGTTCGTTTCTCCTTTCGAACATGTACATATGCATCACATCCAAATACCCTCAGATGTGATAGAGAGGGTCTCTTACCAGTCCATACCTCTTGTGGAGTCTTATCCTCCAATGATGATGAAGGTGATCTATTAACCAGGTAACATGTTGTCTCCACCGCCTCTACCCAGGATTCCTGTCCTAACCCTGCACCACTGAGCATGCTTCTTGCCCTTTCCATCAACGTTTTGTTCATTCTTCCTGCAACTCCATTTTGCTAAGGTGTACATGGAGTAGTCTTTTGCCATGCTATATCACACTTCTTACATAATTCTTCAAATTCTTTAATGCAAAACTTTCCATCGATATCTATCCTCAACACCTTTATCTTCTTCCCTGTCTGGTTTTCCACCAAAGCCTTAAATTCTTTAAACTTGTCAAAGACTTCAGATTTCTTCTTAAGGAAATATATCCATGTATTCCTTGAGTAGTCATCTATAAATGATACATAGTACACAGACTTACCCAGTGATGGAACCTTCATAGGTCCAAACACATCACTGGCACAAGCTTAATATCTGTTTCGCCCTCTTACCCCAGAGGGGAAACTCACCCATTTCTTCCCATATACATAATTTTCACAAAAATCAAATCCAGAGATTTTATTACTCATACCTTCTACAACTTTACATGAAGTTTCGGAGGCCTCTCTCCAATATGTCCAAGCCTTTGATGCCACAACATGGTCTTCTCTCCAGAGACCACTAGATTTTCTGCTCCACTTTCAGGAACCACAAAATTGTTGCACCCATCAACAAAAATACTACCTTGCAGCTTGTACAAAGTTCCAATCCGAACTCCCCGTGTCAATACCAGTGCCCCCAAAACCATCTTGCAGGTATCCTTCTCGAACATTGTTTTTACACTTGCATCATCCAGCTTGCCTACAGAAATCATATTTCTAGCCAATGCAGGAATACGTAGAACACCCGGAAGTGTTCTAACCCTTCCACCTTGCAACTTCAACTTTACTTTTCTGCGACTAATGATTCTAGCCTTCTTATCATCCCCTAAGAACACATCACTACCATCGCATTTCTCATAATTGCAGAACCGCTCTCTCTGGGGAGTGAAGTGAAAGGATGTACCTGAGTCAATCAACCATGCTTATGATCTAAGCTAAGTACACATCCCCACCTTCATCTGAGGTGGTTTTCGCCTCTGCAGAAGGAGCATCATCAAATCCCTTTCCTTTATCAGGAGATTTAGATTTACAGTCCCTTTTGTAGTGCCCTTCCTTTCCGCATTTCCAGTACACCACCTTTACAGGTTTCCCTAGAGATTCAGATCTCCCACTCGATGACTTATTTTTTGTTTATGTTCTGGGACCGTCCTCGTACAGACAAGGCATCACCATTCCGGCTCTCCATATTTCCGTTTCATCTCCTCTGTCAACAAGGATGAGACTATTTCATCAAACTGTAAGGCAGTTGTATTACTACCTATTGCAATAACCAGACTATCCCACGAATCTGGTAGAGAACACAACAAATTGATGCACTTATCTTCATCTGGAATTTTAATATCAACAGACAATAACTAACTTACCACAGTATTAAATGCATCCATATGCTCTATCATTGAGTCTCCATCTTTCATCCTCAGGTTATACAGTTTTTTTCGTAGGAACAGTTTATTCACCAGAGACTTAGATTGATACAAAGTCCCTAACTTGTCCCACAAAGCCTTCGTCGTAGCTTTCCCTGATACATTCAAAAATACTGAATCTAAGACACACAATTGTATTCTGCTCTTTGCCATTTGGTCCAACTTCTTCCATTCTTCATCGGACACTCCCATTGGTTCAATACCCAGATCTACTGCAATCCATTAATCTTTATCCACCAACAAATCCTCCACTTTGAGTTTCCACAACTCAAGACCTTGACCATTAAATTTCTCAATCTTTATCTTTCCACTACTTGGCATCTTCTTTCACCACCAGAATTGATCTCGTAGATCTTCCGCTAAACAAGGTCTGCCATAGGCCCGAGCGAAACCCCTCAGCAACAAAGGCGTCGCCTTGAAGCCAAAACAACTCTGATACAAAATGTAGGTTTTAATCCCGTATAGAAATTACTTACATACGATTCTAGAACACAGAAAATAAACAATGCGAGAGCATAACACATAAAACACATAGACACAGAGATTTTCCCCTGGATCCCAAAACCGGGACTACCAGCTTGATTTTTCATGATGTTCCTTTCAATGTTACAATACATATTTATACATGCTGAAGCATCCAATACCATGGACTGAAAACCATTGCGTCCAAAACCATGGACTGAAAACTATCGCATCCAAAACCATGTGCGAAAAATCATGCACAAAACTATAGGTAGGTCCGCCCAACCTAACATAGGGTTCGAAACCATAGAGTTGGGTTACTTGCACCCCTCAAACCCCCTGTGACTCCCCTCGCTATGCAAATGGCGCAACAAAGGGGGGGCTGCACCCCCCTTCTAACCCCCCGGTTAACTATGTGGGCTAGTCGTGGAAAGAATATAACACAACCCAACACCTTTACCAACAATATTCTACCCAACAAGTTATGGTTTAAGTACTTATCTTAAGTAATTTTCCTAGAAATTCCAAGGCCTTCTCAGGCCTCTTAACCATTAGCTAGTTAAGGAAACTATCTACCCTTGAGCTTTGTATCTTCAGCCAATTTTGGCATTCATAGTATACTTGAGGACAAGGATTTCGGTATTCGTAGGCAGATTAAGCTACCATATACAAGATATTCGTCAGACTTGTCTCTACTGGTGTCAGGCGGTTACTGTGTTTTTCTCCAACATTAATCCTTTCCTTTTTCTTCCTTTATGTTGATAATATTTTTCTTTCACTGTTAACCTTGCCCTGGCATTTTTCTCCATCTAATTTTTTTGAGCTATTTTCCCCTTTCTTGAGGTAATAGATTTTGTCCTCAATTGATTTTTTTCCTTTCTTGGACTTTCGAGACCCAACTCTCCCCGAGTGGCCTTGGCCTAATCCTAATCAATTAAATATGTTTATAAAAAAATAGAATTATCATTCCATCCATTGTACATAAAAAAGAACCACCAAGATCTACAATACATGTATTTATAAAATACTTCTTTAATTGCATTCACACATGGTTCCTCTAATTTTTTCTTTTTTACGTCCAAAATATTAACAAACCTTAACTTTTGATTAATCGTTGTCTATGTGTGTGTGTTTTTTTTAAGAAAAATGGTAAATAAATAAAAAGAAAAACAAAGCACAATTAACAGTGACATTACATTTCTTCACCCCTAAGAGGGACACCGTTCTCGGTGTAACTGTGTTTCGTTCTTCTTTGAAACATTGTAGGGAAAGCTTCTTTCATTTTCTCTTCTAACTCTCAAGTGGCCTCCTCTGGCCTAAAATGGTTCCACTGTACTTTTACTTTGAGAATAGTCTTTTTTCCGAAGAGTTACCTCTCTTCTATCCAAAATTCGTACAGGTTCAACCAAGAAATCTCCTCCTTATGCTTCGACATGTATCACATCCCAATGTACCAGATGATTAGGATTAGGTGTGTATATATTTTTAACAATGAAACATGAAATACATTGTGTGTTATAAAATGAGCAGGTAAGGCTAATTGATATGCAACTAGGCCAACTCTAGCCAAGATATCAAAAGTTCCATGGTATCATGGAGCTAATTTTGGGCAAGTTCCCAGTTTTAAAGAGCTTCTTTTTTGTTGTACATTAAATACACTTGGTCTCCCACTTGGGATTCTCTAGGGGACCTTTTCTTGTCAGCGTAACTTTTATGCCTGCCTTGCACCTATTTCAAATTCGGCCTAATTTGTTTGACCATCTGCTCCATTTCTTGGATCATATTAGGTCCTAACACTAGTCGGTCTTCCACTCGATTCTAGATTAGTGGTATCTAGCATATTCTCTTGTACAAGGCCTCAAAAGGGCTCATTTTCAACAAGGTTTGGTAATTGTTGTTAGATGCAAATTCCACTAAGTTGGTGTAATCTTCCCAATTAGTGGGTTGACCCATGTAGTACATGTGTAACATGTCCTCTAAGATTTGGTTTACCCTTTCAGTCTGCCCATCAGTCTAAGGATGGTACATGTCTGCCCATCAGTTTGAGGATGGTACATGGTGCTAAAACTTAACTGGGATCCACAGATATTCTCATTGTATAAAGCTCACTTCGTGGTACCTGAACTGGTAACTTATACTGAAAGAAAGCCCGATGCCCACTTCGCGGTAACATCTATGCAGACTCTCCATCAATCAATCAATCATTCAAGCAGGCATACTCTCCATCCATCTTACACACTCAGACTAGCCTTATGATCCACACGCCATTAGAGATGTACAATCCTAAAAATAACAATCTCCAAAAACTTGAGGTAAAATTTGGGTCCTTGTCAGAGATGACTACTTCAGGAATCCCATGCAGTTTAAATATTTCGCTCATTAACACATCAGTTACTTGGGTTGCCTTGAAGGTGGCCTATATTGGTACAAAATGTGCAGTCTTTGTCAGCTTGTCAAGTACCACCATTATAGCATCGTGTGTGTTTCTGAGTCCGCATTAGCCTGGTTATAAAGTCCAAAGTAACCACCTCCCATTTCCACTCAAGTATAGGCAAAGGATTAAGAGTCTCGCAAGGTGCTGGTGTTCTACTTTCACCAGTTGGCACTCTTGACATCTAGTCAAATATTCTGCCACCTCCTTCTTCATTCCCAGCCAAAAGAATTCTTTTTTTAGAGCTGTAATCATTTTTTGATAGCATGAGTGTTCCCTGTAAGGATTCCATTATTTTTCATCCATAATGGTTTGCTTGACTTAATCATGCTCATGTATATACAACCTTCCTTTATAGGTCAACAATCCTTCATCATTTAAGGTGTAGTTTGCCCATTTATTTGGATCAGTTTTGTTTTATAAGTTTTTTAATATCAATCTATTTTTCATATCTACTTTGGCAACCTCCTTGATCATTTCCAGTAACTTTATCTCACTTTGATTGACAAAAATTGCATGTACTTCTCTTAGGTTCCTACTCGGAGCATCCGCAACTTTATTCTCCTTGCCTGTGATGTCTTAAATTTCAAAATCGTACTCGCTTAGGAAAGCCATCATTTGTTAAGTCTAAATCATAAACTGAGTAGTTCTTCTCATGATCTTTTAACTTACGTGTTTTATACACTACAATGTGGTCTTCTTGCATCAAAACTCCCCCTTAGCCTTCGAGACACGTGTCAGTACAAACTTCGAAATTTTTGTCCATATTTGTTATTTTCAGCACTAGGGCCACTGTGAGAAATTGCTTCAACTTTTCAAAGCTCTCATGGCATTTGGGGGTCCATTCAAACTTCACCCCTTTTAATTGGAGAGAGGTTATTGGGTGAGCCAACCTGGAGAATCCTTCTATAAACCGGTGATAGTAACTAGTTATTCCCATAAAGGATCTAATGTTCACCACTTCCTTTGGCACTGACCACTCCAAGATAGCTTTTTACCTTTTTTGGATTCACTACCATCCTTTCTTCATAAATCACATTATCTAAGTACTGAACTTTCTTCTAATAAAACTCACATTTAGTGAATTTCGCATACAACTAATTTTCTGTTAAAGTTTTGAGCACTATTTCTAAACCTCATTTGTGATTTTCAACTATGTTGGAATACACTAGTATATCATCAATAAAAACCAGTACAACCTTGTCTATAAATTTACTGAATATTCCATTCATTAGACACATGAACATAGCAGGTGCATTTGTGAGTCCAAAAGGCAACACCATGAACTCATAATGCCCATAACGAGTTCGAAATGTTGTCTTCGGTATGTCTTCTTCCCGGATTCTCAACTAATGATATCTTGATCGAAGGTGTATTTTGGAGAATACAATTGCCCCTTTCACTTGGTCAAAAAGGTTGTCTATCCTAGGCAAGGGTACTTATTTTTTCACTGTTAATTTATTTAATTGCTTGCAGTCAATACATAATCTGAACGTCCCATCTTTCTTTTTGACAAACATAACCGATGTCCCCCATGGAAATATGTTGGATCTAATATAACCCTTTGCTAGCAATTACTGTAATTGGATCTTCAATTCCATTAACTCAAGTATTGTCATTCAGTATGGGGCTTTAGAGACAAGGGCAGCTCCAGGTACCGATTCTATGGAGAAGTCGATATCTCTTTTGGGCAGTAATCTAGGAATTTCTTCCGGAAACACATCAGGAAATTTTTTAACCACTTATATCTCCTCCAATCTCGTTGCTTTGCTTTCTACGTGGTTTTCTAATTTGATGGCAAATAGATGACAACCTTTTTTAGTCGCTTTTTTAACTGCAGAGCTAATATTTGTCGTAATGACACAAGTCTAGGAATGCCTTTTATAATCTGCATCTTTTCATCATTTGTCACATAGTTCATTGTCTTCTCCATGCAATTTACAATAGATTTATACTTTTCTAACCAATCCATACCTATTGATATATCATAAGAACCCAAAGGCAAGATGTTCAAATCAACAAAATTGGATTTCCCATCTAATTTAATAAGACACTTTTTTATTTGGTGAGTAACCTTTCTTTTTTCTCTCATGGCTAGCTGTACCAACAAGGGGCTTTTATACCTTTCAGTTACCAGGTTCCAAATATCCACAATTTTAGGACTAACATAACTCAAGCTACCACTTAGGTCGATTAATATGGAAACAAAATGTTCTCAAATTTTACCTTCAACTTCCACCATTGTGGACTAGTGCTCTGTTTGACGCTCCTCCAATGTTGTACTAATGCGGGGGATATTCCGAGCCACGTCATGCACCGTGGAAGCTTCTTGGATATTTTGAAGATTTTCCATAGATCTGGGGTTATAAGGACAATTCTGTAAAAGATGAGGCTCCCCACAACCCCAACACTTTGGTGGTTCCTATCCTTCCGTTTGGATTCTTTCCTAGGTTCCAATTGTTTAAATTTTATCTGGATCTGAGTTTGTGACTTTTGAATTTTCCCATTAATTTTATTAAAACTCTGCTTCTGCGCTCCTTTACCATTTTTCTTCCCTTGACCATTCCATGCTCCTTCTTCTTGTTGTTCCATAGTTTGGGGTTATCATTTTTATGTTTTGCCTGCTAGTAGAAAATTCTAGCCTTATGGATGGCTTTGTCCATCGTCTTTGAGTTATCATATTCTATTCGCTCCTTGAAAGAGGTTGGAAGATAATTTATAAATCGTTGTACCTTAGCTTTTTCTTCCCTGATGTATGACACATAACACAACAGGGGAGTAAATTTTTTTACTCATCAATAGACATATGCCCAATTTCAAATCATGACTTTCTTTAGCTCGGTCATCAAAATAGCATTCCGTTAAATATTTTCCCTTAAATAATGCTAAAACTCTTCCCAACTAACTTCCTTCCCCTCCATGTTATGCATCGTTCGGACCTCCTCCCACCATAATGATGCCTTTCCTTGTAGTTGATACGTGGCTAACTTAGCTTTTAATTCTGGAGTATAATCAAAAGCTTGGAAATAGCGGTTAATATTTAACAACCATTCCTTCGTCGCTTCTTCTGTTTCCCCATCGTAAGTTGGGGGCCTAATTTTCCAAAATTCTCCGTGGAGTTCCACCTTCAGTTTCTTCTCCATGTTGCTATCTGCCTAAGGAAAAATATTTTATCTACATTATATCTGTCTTTTCCTACTAACTGTTGCTTCTTCCATATTTTCATGTCCAACGATCTCTTCCTTACTTCATTTTTCCTTTGTGCCCTCCGTTGTATTGACATTTAGCCTATTTGACAAATTTCGTATTGCTTGTTGCTGCTCAACATTCGCTTTCCGTAACCTTTCTTGCTCTGTACGTATGTTAACTATCTCATTATGAAGTTCCCTCAACATATTTATCAATTCCCCTACGGGAACACTGGCCTATTACCCCAAATGCACATATATCTATTCATCTCCAATGGGATTACCTTCTGGGAACCCTCCCAATTTTCTCCATCCTTCCTTCAATTAGAATGCAGCTATGGGACTCCTTTCATTTTTCTCTATGTAACGCCCAAAACATTTGTTAGTTTCTATGGAACTCGTAGCTAGCCAGGGCCTCTATTTTTTGAACTTGGCTCCGATACCACTTATCATGTCCCTCTCTTTTTATAATTGATTTTTTTTTTTAACAACACTTTCCATCAAGGTTGTATTCCACATAAGAAAACACATAGGAAATATATGAATATAGTAACTCCACTGTTCTTAGCATGTGAGTCTTTTATTGCTTCAAAAATCTAATAAAGCTTTTACATAAATAAGGACTACTTTATTCCATTCTTCCATGTTTATTCAGTACATAAATATTTCTTAGGTTTGCCTACCCTAGACTTTTCCTTTTTGCAACGATATCATGGAGGATAAAACATGTTCATGGTTCTCATACACAACGGTCTTTTCCACTTTGATTTATTAGTTTATTGGCGGAGTCTCCAAACCACATGGGGGTGATCATATATATTTGACAAGAAGGACAATAATTATACCCCTCGAAACTACATATATGTAGACAAGGCTTTTTTTTTTAACACCAAGCCACTTGGTAACCTGCACTATTACACTTATAGGTATAATGGAGTTCATATTTTTTTCTTTTTTGGTGACTAAATTATCATTTGGTCCTTTATTATTTCCCCCACGAAATGTTTGGTGCACTAAATTGCTTGATCATGAGGTAATTCACTCCTTAACATAGGGTGGTAGTTGGGTGTTCAAGCATGTTATTTCCTTGGTATTTGCACTTAGATATTTTCTGGTACCCTAAACTTTTGTTCAAAAAGTCTTACCTTAAATATGTATCAAAGGGTTACTACATTTAATTTTACAAAAATCCTTGGAACTCTCTGGATGCACAATCACCGAGAGGATGAGTACCAACTCGCACCTTGATGGTTACGCCACTCGATCTTCCATCACAACCATACACCTGCTCCTGCCCAAATCCAACAGTTGGGAATTGATGGTACCATTCCAAGGTAACTACCTCGACCTAGACCAGCCTCGCACCGACATTTGCTTGACAATCCTTTGCAGTGAGGAGCTCTGCTCCGGCCCCCTTAGGAGTTGCCACAGGGTTCCGCATTGATTATATAACTCAAACTCTTTCACACGAAACCCATTCTGTAAGCCTTCTAGGGTTGTAACATGTGAGGAAATCCGTGCACATTTCTTTAGCTTTCCTTTCCTTATTTTTTTTTTCACATAATTTTGGATTAGTTTTCTTTTCTCACCCGAACGTTTCCATAGGTTTTTCCTTAATGTCCTTCTAGAGGTATCTTTCGGCCACATCAGCTGTGTTGCTAGCCCAACCAAACTACAAGTGAGATATTCCTTATGGTGTTGTTACTTTCCCCTACGAAATGTTTTTGAATTTGTTTTTACTTTTATGATGTTTTCTGCTGTGACCCCTCTCTTTTTTTTTCTTAGTGTCCATTCCTAATAGTAATAGGGTGGAACAAGTCAAGACCTTACACAGTGGTGAGTTTTTTCTTTGTTTTGTTTTGTTTTTTTCCAGGGTGACGTTTTTTTTAAATGATTAACTCGAAACGTAGAGGTTTTTCCTGTGAATACTCCATGAAGATGCAGAGTGGTAAGGGTTTTCACAGGTGCTTCCTCCTTCATTACCCTAAAGGTTTTGCGCAGACTACTAGGTTCCATCCATAACATCCCTTGATCCGAATTGGATCATTATATTATTTTTCATCCATCCCAATGCATTTAGAGTGGAAAAAGAGGAGGAATCAACTTGCGACATTGTTTTTACTGCCAGGACCTAGTTTGGCAAAACGAGGTATGAAACCTTCCAAGAGCGTTTTGAGGCATCAAACAACGTTTTTTTGGGGTAAAATATTGTCGCTGAAGCACCACACATTTTCATGCTATTCTACACACATAAAACTTTCCAATGGTGCAAGAATTGGGTCAATCGGATTCCGTATGCGAACGTTATGCCACTCAAAAGTTGACATTCCTGTTTTCACACCTATAGTTCAGGAGGATGCCACGTCAGCCCCCATTATACATGGAAAATTGGCTAGCCACATATTTGTGATGTAGAAGACTCTAGAAGAGTCTATTTTTTGTAACTCTAGTTAGGAGTTGATGTATTCAAACTTAACCACTAGTAGGCTATTGGGTTGTGTTATAACCGGGCCACTAGGAGGTAGAGACATTTTATTCTTTCGAGAGCATTTTGTTCCACAATTGAGCAGAGATAGCTAGGAGAGATAGGAAGTAGAGCACATAGAGAGGATGTGTGCACTGTAGCATCCCATGGGCCACAAACATTACTTCTTTGTTTCTGCAGCCATATTTCCAGATAGAGAAAGAGAGTGAAGCAGCCTCACCTTCCAGTTGGGCTTTATCTTGAAAGGGTTTCCCAGAGAGCATATCATGTGTCTTATGTGTGTGTGAGCTTGTTTTATTCATTCTCTACTTTTCTACATAATTTATATTCGCATGAATGCACCAATTACAGTAAAATCTACAGATCTAGAAATGAAATAAAACTGTAATAGTATAGAATCTCAAATTTTTAATATAATATTATCATATCTGTTGTGACGAACTGTCCAGTGGAATACCCATGACAGTTTACAGATCATTTGGTATAAGAGCAATTTCCTTTGGGTAGTTTGTGGAGATTGCAGGGATCTAGATTGACAAGGCCGAAAATCGTAAAACCCTAATCATGGGTGATGGATTTGTAAACGAACCTCATGATGCTGCAGAGGTGGGGTTTTCGCGACTCAAAGAACAAGTCGCAGATATAAACCACAATGTCAACATCCTCATGGAGGCTCCAAGTAATACGATGGGGATATTTGGAGAAGAAGGTGTTCGAATGCAGAGGACAAATCAGAAGGGGGATTGAGAGATCGGGAAGATGCAGATAACCAGTCGAAGAAAGAACTTGAAAAAGATCAACCCTGTTCAAGTGTCGTGAACCAATCCTTATTTAAAATGGAAGCAAAACTCGATATCAAGCCATACCATCGCGAGATAGTTGCTCTGAAGCTGAACCACTGGTTCCAGTAACTGGAGTTTTATTTCAGTGTCCATCAGATCGAGGAAGGGCAGAAGATCTAATTCACACGGCTGAAATTGGAGGACCATGCACTGACTTGGTGGGAGAGCCACACGGAAACCCTGAGGTTGGAGGGAGAACCTCCAGCGACTAAGTGGGAGGATTTCAAAACCCTCATTAAGTCACAGTTTTATCCCATTGGGTATGTGGAGGATCAGTGGATCCGGTGGCATTACTTCAGGCAAAAGCCAGGCCAAGGCGTGCATGAGTACACTATAGAATTCAGAAAGATGGCTATAATGTTGGGTATCTCTCCAAAGAACCCAGATGTACTCCTCAAGTATTTGGGGGGTTTGTATTGCCATCTGTGGGAACAAGTGATGTTTTTCAAGCCCAAATCGGTGGATAAGCCTTATGTACATACATAGTATCTGGAAAACAAAGGCCTGAAAAGAGCATAATCAAGTGGATCGAAGCAAAAGGAGCAACAAGACGCTTCTAAGGATGGGAAGAATAAGCACAAAGGGGGAAAAGATAAAAAGACGACAGCCACAACACACTAGTGTAAAGATCCTAGCAACCATTGCAACATTGATGGCCATACAGAGGAGAAGTGCTAGAAGTTGCATCCTCAGATAAACCCAAAGAACAAGAAGAAATATAATAAGAAGAAGAATCTCGTGGCCATTGATTCAAGCAACTAAGTTGAAAGCAACTTGGACATGGATGAGAATATCATTTGTACGATAGTGCAGAAGGAGGTGAATCTGAGTAGCCTTCAACAACAGGAAGAGAAATAAATGACCATATCTTCCATGTAAAGATACATGTGAAGAAGAGGAAGATCGATGCTCTCTTTGACTCAGGATCGCAGGCAAATCTCATTGTAGCAAATTTGGCCAAGAAGTTGGGGATGAAAGTTTGTGATCATCCAAACCCGTGTCCATTGGGATGGGTACATAAGGATGGAGAATTGAAGGTAACAAAATAACGTAAAATTAGATTTGCTATCACTGCTAATTTTTTCGATGAAGTAGATCTGGATGTGGTTCCCCTTGATGTATGTGAAGTCATGTTTGGGACTCCATACATGTACATGCGTGATGCAATATTCATGAGGAGATCTAACCAGTACCGGCTCATCAAGGATGGAAAATAATTCATAATCAACGTGCACAAAGGCAAGTAAAAAATTTCACTGATAAGTGCCAACCAACCCAAGAAATTGATCAGTTCCAGCAAGAAGTATGTTTTATTGTTTTTATGAGAAAATCAGTCTGTAGAGGAGTCAATAAGAGGTAAGGCATCCCTAGAGGGGTGTACTAAGAACAAAAACAATAATTGGAGGAGTTGTTACAGGCATACAAGGACGTGTTCCAAGAGCCTAAAGGGATACCCCCTAAGAGAGAAGTGGAGCACGATATCCAACTATTGCTAGACTTCCCATTTCCTAATATTGGGTTGTAAAAACAGTCTGTTATAAAAGCAAGTGAGGTGAAGAAACAGTTGTAGCAGTTGCTGGAATAGCGTGTCATTCAACCAAGTACATCACCATGTGGATTACCCATCATAATTATGCCAAAGAAGGATGGGACTTGGTGGATGTGTATATTATAGGGCATTGAATAAAATCACGCTTAAGAATAGATACTCCTTGCCTAAGATAGATGATCTACTAGATCAATTGCAGAAAGCAAAGTATTTCACCAAGCTGGACTTGAAGTCTGGATATCACCAGGTTTGAGTCAAAGAAGAAGATACATGGAAGATTCCCTTCAAAACTAGGGAAGATTTGAATGAGTGGCTAGTTTGGCCTATGTAATGCACGAGGTACATTTATGAGATTAATGAATGATGTATTGTGTTGTTTTATAGATTGATTTGTTATTGTTTATTTCGATGATATACTGGTATATCATGATATCATGGAGGAACATATTTCACATTTGACGCAGGTGTTGGAAACATTGAAGAAGCACCAACTGCTAGCAAATCTCAAGAAGTACGAGTTTGCGCAACAATCCTTGGTGTATTTGGGATATGTAATTGGTGGAGGATAATTGAAGATAAATCCTTCCAAGTTGGAGGCCATCATGAAATGGTCGGTGCCTACTAATGTTACTAAGGTTAGGAGTTTCATTAGAGCACCATAGTACCTGAGGAAATTCATAGCCTCGTTTTCAATGGTAGCAACACCGCTCCATGCCATAGCAACAAGTGGAAAGAGTTTCCAATGGGGAAAAGATCAGCAAAATGCTTTCGATGAGTTAAAGAAGAAGATCAGTGAAGCACCAGTTCTAGCATTACCAAACTTGCAATGACCCTTTGAAGTGGAGACAGATGCCAGTGGGTATGTGTTACACAATAATTTGTCACTCTCCTCTCACTCCCCATTCCTGATCCCGGAGAACCCTATTAGTGACTACTATGCTATATTTTCACCATGAAACCTATGTTCTTGCATCCCTTGAAGTTTGAACAAATTAGTTCCCACTCCCTTGAGAACATTTCTAGAGAATCCTTCTTAAAACCTAGTTTTTAAGATCATCGCTCTTTCCCAATGTCTCGCCCGCACCGATTTGCAGAGTTTAACACTATGACCCATGTCGATTGATGCTACTGTTAGCCCAATACTCTTGCCATTGTACTTCTAGAAAGTTTTTATAAAAGGAAACGGAGTTTCACGTCTAGAAACTCCTAGTGGCGATGTGTAGGATGTTCGTTTGGTTAGATAAGGGCCGAGAACTCCATATAAGGTTCTTTCCCACTTAAAAGTGGACCTTCCCAAGGAGATAAGACCTTCCTCCCCCTTAAGTGGATCTCATTCTTATCCTCCTCTCCCTATATAAACCACTTCCTCTTACCCTTTTTGGTTACACATAATGAAGCTACAAAATTATGAAATCTTTAGCTTTTGATAGAAGAAGATTAGTCTTAGATGACAAAAGACTAGTCTTTGGTAGCTAAAGTATGAGGAAAGAGAGTTAGAGCTTGGAAGTCATTTCATGTCAAGCTAGGGCAGGAAAAGATTATTGAAAAGGCGTGTAGCAGGACTTGGATACCACAAAGGAAATCTCCAATGTCAAGGCTTCAATATTTGAACGAAAGGAATGAAAGGAAGTTGGAGCAAGGAAGTAAGATCAACATCAAGTGGATTAGCATTATAAGAGGTAGGCCCTCTTGTTTGATTCTAATCTAAGGAAATTTACATTAGATTGTCTTGTTTGCGGCTAGACCCACTCTCTTGGGCTAGAGGGATCGTCTCTATCCGCAAAGAGGATACTCCTACTCCACAGTATGCTATGGGAGTTTTCTTCATGCAAGGAGGAAGGACCGTTTGCTACCATTCTTAATTATTTCATGGGGTAATTCTTAACTACCATACATAGGATAAGGAGCTCTATGCCATGGTGCAAGATTTGAAGAAGTGGAAGCACTATATGATGTTAAAGGAGACAATAATCCACACGGATCACTAGTCGTTATAGTACCTGGAGGCCCAGAATAAGCTACAACAGACCAGGCATTACAAGTGGATGGGGTTTTTACAGCAATTTCATTTGGTGATCAAGTATAAGAAGGGAAACACAAACAATTTGGTCGATATGCTTTCAAGGCCACCCACATCAAAGATTACAACTTTGGGGACCCTTATGCACATGGAGCCATTCACCCATGACGCATGCAGAGAGGCATATTCAGAAGATGAGGACTTCAAGGAGGTGTATTAGTAGTTGCTGAGTCATATTCATGTGCATGATGGCGACAACACCATTGAATACCATCTCTAGGATGCATTACTCTACAGGCTAGATAAGCTATGTGTTCCTGAAGGTGAGCACTTGCAGCTGATTAGAGAGGCTCACACCTCATAGGTCACAGGCCACTTTGGTGTAGGGAAGATATTGGCTAACTTTCAGAGGTATGTGTATTGGCCCAAGATGCAAGAGCAGGTAGTTAGGTTCATAAGAGGATGCATGCTTTGTTGTACCGACAAGCCTAGCAATAGGAAACACGGTCTGTATCATCCCTTACCTATACCTATTCATCCTTCAGAAAGAATTTCCATGGACTTTGTAGGAATTTTTCCGACAACCAGGTAGGGACATGACTACATGTTCATGGTAATTGATAGGTTTAACAAGATGTGTGTTCTGATGCCCAGTAAAAAGATTGTCAATAGACAAGAAGCAACAAACTTGTTCTTTTGATAGGTCGGGTGCACATTGGGATACCAAGGAGCATCATTTCAGACATGGATACAAGATATCTTAGTGCATTCTGGACTACATTGTGGGAGAATATGGACACGAAGTTGAAGAGATCTACAACATTCCATCCACAAACATATGGGCAAACAGAAGTAGTCAATAGGACTTTGGTGCAATTTTTGAGGGTTACAACTAGAAGCACCTGAAGACTTGGGATGAAAATCTAGTATATATACAACATTCTTATAATAGAACGGTCCACACTTCTATAGGAAAGTCCCCATTTGAAACTTTTTTTGGATATTTTCCACCTTCACCTTTGGATATTGCATATGGGCAGCAAGGAGGAGTGAAGGAAGGCCTTACAGGAGATGCTTCGAGGGCTGAAAAATTTATAGAGAAGATAAGGTAGATCCATTACAGGTACAAGAAACACTCTAGAAGTCGCAGGAGAAGTATAAGGCCATACATGATCAGCACATAATAGAGAAATCATTCAAGGTGGGAGACAGAGTATGGTTGCAGTTGAACAAGGAGAGGCTGCAGGGGTCTGGTAAGAAAATCAAGGCTATAAGGTATGGCACCTTTCAGATATTGGAAAATGTGGGTGATAATTCCTATCGACTCAGTTTACTACCTTATATTCTCATTTACTCAATTGTAAATGTAGAGAATTTGAAAATCTATGAGCCTTCCATGCTAGATCAGGAAGAGGAACATGTCCTACATTTTGTGGAGGATTTGGTTTTAAAGAAAAGGGCAACAAGACCTTTGGTAGATTGGGTTGAAGGGACAAATTCCAAGCAAAGCTAAATGGTACACCATAGAGAAGGCGAAGGAAAAATTTCCTCACCTCATTCAGTAAAAGCTTTCGGGGACCAAAGGCTCCCAAAATGGGGAGGTGTGATCTGAATTGGATCATTAGATTGTTTGTCTTCCATCCTGAGGAAATGGAGAGGAAAATGTGGAGGGTGACGTTTTTGTTTTAAATATTTAACCCGAAACGTAGAGGTTTTTCTTGTGCATACTCCTTGAAGATGCGGATTGGTAACGGTTTTCACAGGCTCTTCCTCCATTACTCTAAAGGTTTTGCACAAATCACCAGGTTCTATCCATAACATCCCTCGATCTGAATTGGATCATTATATTATCTTTCATCCATCCCAATGAATTTGGAGTGGAAAAATTGGAGGAATTAGCTCATGACACCATTTTTACTGTTAGGACCCATTTTGGCAAAACGTGGTCTGAAACCTTCCAGGAGCATTTTGAGGTATCAAACGATGTCTTTTTGGGGTAACATATTGTCACAAAAGTGCCACACATTTTCATTCTATTCTACACAGAAAGCTTTCCAACGATGTACAAATCACATCAATCGGAGTCCGTATGTAGAAGTTATGCCACTCAGAAGTTGACCTTCCTGTTTTCACACCTATAGTTTGGGAGGATGCCTCTTCAACCCCCATTATTAATGGAAAAGAGGATAACCACGTGTTTTTGATGCAGAAGACTCTATTTTGTAACTCTAGTTAAGAGCTGATGTAGTTAAACTTAACCACTAGTAGGCTATCGGGTTGTGTTATAATCGAGCCACTAGGAGGTAGAGGCATTCCATTCTTTCGAGAGCATTTTGTTCCATAGTTGAGAAAAGATAGCCAGGAGAGATAGGAGGTAGAGCACATAGAGATGATCTATGCACTATAGCAGCCCACGAGCTACATACATTACTTCTTTATATCTGTAGCAATATTTCCAAATAGAGAAAGAGGGCGAGGCGACCTCACCTTCTAGCTGGGTTTTCTCCCAAAAGGGTTTTCGAGAGAGCATACCTTGTGTCTTATGTGTGTGAGAGCTTGTCTGATTCATTCTCTACTTTTCTGCATAATTTATATTCTCATGCATGCACTAATTACAATAAAATCTACATATCTAGAAATTAAATAAACTATAAGAGTATAGTATTTCAAATTTTTAATATAATATTATCATATCTATGGGGACGAACTGTCCAGTGGAATTTTCACGGTAGTTTACAAATGATTTGGTATCAGAGTAGGTTTCTTTGGGTATTTTGTGGAGATTGCAGGGATATATATTGACGAGGATGAAAATCATACAACCCTAATCATGGGAAACGAATCCGTAAACGAACCTAGTGATCTTGCAGAGGTGAGGTTTTCGCGGCTCGAACAATAATACACATATATAAACTACAATGTAAACCTCCTCATGGCAGCCCTAAGAAATAAGCTAGGGATATTTGGAGAAGAAGGGGGTTCGAATGCAGAGGAAAAATCAAAAGGGGAATTAGGAGAATGGGAATATGCAGATAACCAGCCGAAGAAAGAACCTGAAAAATATCAACCCAGTTTGAGTGCCATGAACCAATCCCTGTTTAAAGTGGAAGCAAAAGTCGATATCAAGCCATACAATGGTGAGATCAACGTTATGAATCTGAACCACTAGTTGCAACAATTGAAAGTTTATTTGAGTGTCCATCAGATCGAGGAAGAGTAGAAGATCTCATTCGCGTGACTGAAATTGGAGGGCCATGCACTGACTTGGTGGGAGAGCAACACGAAAACCATGAGATTGGAGGGAGAACCTCCAATGACTAAGTGGGATGATTTCAAAACCCTCATTAAGTCACAGTTTTATCCCATTGGGTAGGTGGAAGACCCATGGATCTGGTGGCATTACTTCAGGGAAAATCCATGCGAAAGCATGCAAGTGTACACCAGAGAATTCAAAAAGATGGCTATAATGTTGGCCTGAAAAGAGCGGAATCAAGCGCATCGAAGCAAAGAGCGAAATTAAGTGGATTGAAGCAAAAGGAGCAACAAGATGATTCTATGGATGGGAAGAAGAAGCAAAAAGGGGGAAAAGATAAAATGATGGCAGCCACAACACACCAATGCAAAGATCCTAGCAACCACTGCAACATTGATGGCCATACGGAGGAGAAGTGCTGGAAATTGCATCCCGAGCTAAACCTGAAGAATAAGAAGAAATATAATAAGAAGAAGAATATCATTGCCACTGATTCAAGCAACAAAGTTGAAAGCAACTTGGATGTGGATGAGAAGATTGTTTGTACGACAGTGTAGAAGGAGGTGAATCTGAGTAGCCTTCAACAAAAGGAAAAGAAAGAAATGACCAAACTCTTCCATGTAAAGATACAAGTCAAGAAGACAAAGATTGATGCTCTCTTTGACTCAGGATCGCAGGAAGTTGGGGCTGGAAGTTTGTGATCATCCAAACCCATATCCACTGGGATGGGTACATAAGGATGCAAAGGTAAAGGTAAAAAAATAGTGTAAAATTAGATTTGCTATGAATGCTGATTTTATTGGTGAAGTAGATCTGGATGTGGTTCCCCTTGATGTATGTTGAGTCGTGTTTGGGAGTCCATACATGTACATGCGTGATACAATATTCATGAGGAGAGCTAACCAGTAAAGGATCATCAAGGATGGAAAATCATTCATCATCAATGCGCACAAAGGCAAGTCGAAAATTTCACTGGAAAGTGCCAACCAAGCCAAGAAATTGATCAATTCCAACAAAAAGTATGTTTAGTTGTTTTAAGAGAAAGTTAGTCTGTAGAGGAGTCAATAAGAAGCATGGCATCCCTAGAGGGGTGCACTAAGAAATAAAAACAACAATTGGAGGATTTGTTACAGGCATACAAAGACGGGTTTCAAGAGCCTAAAAGGCTACCCCCTAAGAGAGAAGTGGAGCATGAGATCAAGCTAGTGCTAGACTCCCCTTTGCCAAATCTTGGGTTGTAAAGGCAGTCTGTTATAGAAGCAAGTGAGGTGAAGAAACAATTGCAGCAGTTGCTAGAAAAAGGTGTCATCGACCAAATACATCACCATGTGGGTCACCCATCATCACTGTGCCAAAGAAGGATGGCACTTGGCGGATGTGTATAGATTCCTGGGCATTGAATAAAATCACGCTCAAGAACAGATACCCCTTGCCCAGGATAGACAATCTGCTAGATCAGTTGCAGCAAGTAAAGTATTTCACTAGGCTGGAGTTGAAGTTTGGATATCAACAAGTTATAGTCAAAGAAGAATATAAATGGAAGACCGCCTTCAAAACCATGCAAGGTTTGTACGAGTGGCTAGTTATGCCTTTTGGCCTATGTAATGCACCAACTACATTTATGAGATTAATGAATGATGTACTGCGCCCTTTTATAAATTCATTTGTTATTATCTATTTGGATGATATACTGGTATATAATGTTACCTAGGAGGAGCATTTTTCACATTTGACGCAAGTGCTGGAAACATTGAAGAAGCACCAACTACTAGAAAATCTCGATAAGTGTGAGTTTATGCAATAGTCCTTAGTGTATTAGGAATATTTGATTGGTGGAGGAGAATTGAAGATAGATCCTTCCAATATTGAGGCCATCATGAAATGGCTAGTCCCTACTAATGTTACTAAGGTTAGGAGTTTCATCGGAGTAGCACAGTACTTGAGGAAATTCATAGCCTTGTTTTCAGCAGTAGCAACACCACTCCATGCCATAACAGTAAGGGGTAAGAGTTTCCAGTGGGGAAAAGACTAGAAAAAGGATTTTGATGAGTTAAAGAAGAAGATCAGTGAAGAAGTAGAGACAGATGCGAGTGGGTATGTTATGGGAGTTGTCTTGATGCAAGGAGGAACACTCGTTTTCTACCATTCTGAAGTATTTCATGGGAAATTCATAACTACCCTACCTACGATAAGGAGCTCTATTCCATGGTGCAAGCTGTGAAGAAGTGGAAGCATTATCTAATGGGAAAGGAGACAATAATCCACATAGATCACCATTTGTTACAGTACCTGGAGGCTCAGAATAAGCTACAACAGACTAGGCATTACAAGTGGATCGGGTTTTTGACAACAATTTCATTTGGTGATCAAATGTAAGAAGGGTAGCACAAACAAGTTGGCTGATATGCTTTCAAGGACACCCACATCAAAGATTACAGCTTTGGGGACTCTTATGCACATGGAGCCATTCACCCATGATGCATACAGAGAGGCATATTCAAAAGACGAGGACTTTGAGGAGGTGTATCAACAGTTGCAAAGTTAGAGTCATGTTCACAATGGCGACAACACCATCGACTACCATCTTTAGGATGGGTTACTCTATAGGCTGGATAAGCCGTGTTCTTGAAGGTGAGTGCTTGTAGCTGATTAGAGAGGCTTACACCTCCAAGGTTGCAGGGCACTTTGGGGTAGGGATGACCATGGCTAACTTGCAGAGGTATGTGTATTGGCCCAAGATGTAAGAGCAAGTAGCTAGGTTCATAAGAGGAGGCATGCTTTGTTGTACTAGTAAGCCTAGCAACAAGAAATAAGGTTTGTATCATCCCTTACTTGTACCTACTCGTCCTTGGGAAAGCATTTCCATGGACTTTGTGGGAGGTTTACGGACAACCAGGAAGGGATATGACTACCTGTTCATGGTAGTTGACATGTTTAACAAGATGTGTGTTTCTGATGCCCTGTAAAAAGATCATCAGCGGAGCAGAAGCAACAAACTTGTTCTTTCGATAGGTCTGGGTGCACATTAGGATGCCAAGGAGCATCATTTCAGACATGGATACAAGATATCTTAGTGCATTTTGGGCTACATTGTGGGAGAAGATGGACACGAAGTTGAAGAGATCTACAACATTCCATCCACAAACAGATGGGCAAACATAAGTAGTCAATAGGACTTTGGTGCAGTTTTTAAGGGGTTACAACCAAAAGCATCTGAAGACTTGGGATGAAAATCTAGTATATATACAACATTCTTATAATAGAGCGATCCACACTTCTATAGGAAAGTCCCCATTTGATTTTTTTTTGGATATTTGCCACCTTCACCTTTGGATATTGCATATGGGCAACAAGGAGGAGTGATGGAAGACCTTACAGGAGATGCTTTGAGGACTGAATTTTTTTATAGAGAAGATCAGGCAGATCCATATATAGGTACAGGAAACATTGCAAAAATCGCAGGAGAAGTATAAGGCCATACATTTTCAGCACGTAATAGAGAAATCATTCAAGGTGGGGGAGAGAGTATGGTTATAGTTGAACAAGGAGAGGCTGCAGGGGCCTGGTGAGAAAGTCAAGGCTCTAAGGTATGGTCCCTTTGATATATTAAAAAATATGGGTGATAATACCTATCAACTCAGTTTACCACCATATATGCACATTTACTCAATTGTAAATGTAGAGAATTTGAAACTCTATTAGCCTTCCATGCTAGATCACGAAGAAGAACAGGTCCTACCTTTTGTGGAGGATTTGGTACCAGACGCTCAAGTAGAATTGACAAAAGATACAGTTTTGTAGAAGAGGTCTAGAACCATAAGACAAGAGACACAAAACCTTTGGCAGATTGGGTTAAAGGGACAACTTACAGGAAAAGCTAAATGGTACACCAGAAAGAAGGTGGAGGAAAATTTTCCTCACATCATTAAGTAAAATCTTCTGGGGGCCAAAGGCCTCCCAAAATGGGGAGTTGTGATCTGAATTGGATCATTATATTGTTTGTCATCCATACCAATGCATTTGGAGTGGAAAAAGTGGAGGAATCAACTCACAAGACCGTTTTTACTAGCGGGACCCAGTTTGGAAAAACGGGGACTAAAACCTTCAGGGAGCATTTTGAGGCATCAAACGACATTTTTTGGGGGTAAAAATTTGTCGCCAAAGCGCCACACTTTTCCATGCTATTCTACACACATAAAACTTTCCAACAACGCAAGAATCACGTCAATCAAAGTCTGTATGCAAAATTTATGCCACTTAGAAGTTGACCTTCCTGTTTTCACACCTATAGTTCAGGATGATGCCGCGTCATCCCCTATTATTCATGGGAAAGGGGCTAGCCACGTGTTTGTGGTGAGAAGACTCTAGAAGAGTCTATTTCGTAACTCTAGTTAAGAGTTGATGTAGTCAAACTTAACCACTAGTAGGCTATCGGGTTGTGTTATAACTAGGCCACTAGGAGCTAGAGGCATTCCATTCTTTTCAGAGCATTTTGTTCCATAGTTGAGCAAAGATAGCTAGGAGAGATAGGAGGTAGAGCACACAGAGAGGATCTATGCACTGTAGTAGCCCATGAGCCACAAACATTATTTCTTTGTATCTGCAACCATATTTCCAGACAGAGAAAGAGAGCAAAGCGACCTCACCTCCCAAAAGGGTTTTCTCCCAAAAGGGTTTCCCAGAGAGCATATCTTGTATATTATGTGTGTGTGAACTTATTTTATTTGTTCTCTACTTTTCTGCATAATCTATATTCACATGCATGCAATAATTACAGTAGAATCTACAGATCTAGAAATTAAATAAAACTGTAATAGTATAGAATCTCAGATTTATAATATAATATTATCAGATATGTTGTGATGAATTGTCGAGTGGAATATCCATGACATTTTACAGATCATTTGGTATAAGATCATGTTGCTTTGGGTATTTTGTGGAGTTTGTAGGGATCTAGATTGATGAGGCCAAAAATTATAAAACCCTAATTGTGGGTGACGAATCTGTAAACAAACCTCGTGATCTTACAGAAGTGAGGCTTTTGTAAATTGTAATGTCAACCTCCTCATGGTGGCCCTAAAAAATGAGATGGGAATATTTGGAGAATAAGGTTGTTTGAATGCAAAGGACAAATCAGAAGGGGGATCGGGAGATTGGGAAGATGCAGATAACCAGCTGAAGAAAGAACTCGAAAAATATCAACCCAGTTCAAGTGTCATGAACCAATCCCTGTTTAAAGTGGAAGCAAAATTTGATATCAAGCCATACCATGGTGAGATCGATGCTCTGAAGATGAACCACTGGTTGTAGCAACTAGAAGTTTATTTGAGTGTCCATTAGATCGAGGAAGGGCAAAAGATCTCATTCACGTGGCTGAAATTGGAGGGTGATGGACTGACTTGGTGGGAGAGCCACACGGAAACCCTAATGTTGGAGGGAGAACCTCTAGTGACTAAGTGGGAGGATTCAAAACCCTTATTAAGTCACAGTTTTATCCCATTGGGTGCATGGAAGACTAGTGGATCTAGTGGCATTTCTTCAGGCAAAACCCAGGCCAAAGCATGCAAGAGTATGCCACAAAATTCAGAAAGACGACTATAATGTTGGGTATCTCTCCAAAGAGCCCAGATGTACATATTAAGTATTTGGGGGGTCTACACCACCATTTGCAGGAGAAAATGATGTCATTAAATCCCAAAACGATGGATGAGGCTTGTGTACAGGCATAGTATAAAATGCTTCTAACGATGGGAAGAAGAAACACAAAGGGGGGAGATAAAAAGACGGTAGTCACAACACACTAGGGAAAAGATCCTAGCAACCACTACAACATTGATGGCCACAAAGAGGAGCAGTGTTGGAAATTGCATCCTAAGCTAAACTCGAAGAACAAGTAGAAAGATAATATGAAGAAGAATCTCTTGGCCACTGATTTGAGCAGCCAAGTCGAAAGCAACTCGGACATGGATGAGAAGATCGTTTTTACGACAGTGCAGAAGGAGGTGAATATGAGTAGCCTTCAGCAACAGGAAGAGAAAGAAATGACCAAACTCTTCCATGTAAAGATATAGGTCAAGAAGATGAAGATTGATGCTCTCTTTGACTCAGGATCACAGGAAAATCTCATTACAACAGATCTGGTCAAGAAGTTGGGGCTGGAAGTTCATGACCATCCAAACCCGTATCCACTGGGATGGGTACATAAGGATGCAAAACTAAAGGAAACAAAACAGTGTAAAGTTAGACTTGATATCAGTGTTGATTTTATTAATGAAGTAGATATGGATGTTGTTCCCCTTGAAGAAGATATTCATGATGTAATATTCATAAGGAGAGCTACCATTACCGGCTAATCAAGGATGGAAAATCATTCATCGTCAACTCGCACAAAGCAAGTCGAAAATTTTGCTAGTAAGTGCCAACCAACATAAGAAATTGACTAGTTCGAACAAGAAGTATGTTTTATTGTTTTTAAGAGAAAATCAGCCTGTAGAGGAGTCAAAAAGAGGCAAGGCACCCCTAGAGGGGTGTATTAAGAAACAAAAACAAAAATTGGAGGAGTTGTTACAGGCATACAAAGACATGTTCCAAAATCCTAAAAGGCTACCCCCTAAGAGAGAAGTGGAGCCCGAGATCCAGCTATTGCCAGATTTCCCATTGTGAAATATTGGGGTGTACAGGCAGTTTTTTATAGAAACAAGTGAGGTGAAGAAATAGTTGCAATAATTATTGGAATAGGCTGTCATTCGACTGAGTACATCACCATGTGTGTCATCCATCATCATTATGCCAAAGAAGGACTGGACTTGGCAGATGTGTATATATTACAGGGCATTGAATAAAATCACGTTCAAGAACATATGCCCGTTGCCCAAGATAGACGATCTTCTAGATCAGTTGGACTGAGCAAAGTATTTCACCAAGTATCACCAGGTTCGAGTCAAAGAAGAAGATACATGCAAGACTGCATTCAAAACCATGCAAGGTTTGTATGCGTGATTAGTTATGCCTTTTGGCCTATGTAATGCACTAGCTATATTTATGATATTAATGAATGATGTACTGCGCCCTTTTATACATTCATTTGTTATTGTCTATTGCCCTTTTATATATGCTTCTACATTTTGAATTCATTTCTGAAATTCATTTTCAACCGTAAGTAATGGGTGGGATTTGAACCTAGGATGTTATGTCTTAAATCATATGTTCATATTTCACAATTATGGGATTTGAACCTTGATCCTATTTTATTTAAGTTAATATTAAGATTTGCATTACTCGTGAGTTTAAATTCAAGCTTTATTCTAGTTTAGGCCTTATGTTCAAAAGTGTGTGCTTATGAGTGATTTCAAGTATGAAGAGTTTTACTGTAAGATTTAGTTTAACATTTCTGATTTGAATAGTTGTTGTGAAGCATAGAATAAAGTAATTTCTTTATCAATAAATAATTTTATTTGATCTCTCATTGCATTGTAGTCAAGAATAAATTTTAGGGTATTATGAATTACAAGTAGTGAAACTTGGTTATGGCAAATAAATTGAAAACTTGTAAATTTTGAGGGATTATTCCACGATATATAAGTAAATAATAAAATAATTTTTAATTTCATTCTTGATTTAAATTGGGTACATGACAAATTGGTATCAAAGATAAATTGTAAGATAGGGAAATGATTTTTTTTGAAGTATCCCACCATCATAATAGTATATAGGGTGGTTGGGTATATGGCATTCTCATTAAAGGAGAGTCCCCAATTTTCATTAAAACTCTAAATAAGCTTTGTAAAGATGTAATTTTGGAGAAAGTCTCAAAGCACTAGGAATTCTCTAGTGTCCTTTCGAACATTATCCACATGATAAAAAATATATGGGTAACCTCTCCTAGACATGTACCACGTGATGCCAACAAGATCATTGACAAATTTACTAATGAATGATAGGGTATCTCTAATGAAGACTTAGAGCTCACAATTATATTATAAACACTAGTTATCTACTCCACAAATGCACCCAAATAATGTTGATGGAAATTGATTCCTTTCAAGTTGATAACTTGGAGATTATAATCCAAAATAAGGTGAAATGTAGGGATGCAATCATCCTTAGCAATGACAATTATGGCTGACAAAAGACATGGCCTATACTTGTAGACATGATAGTTAATAAAAGCCATGTCTACAACCTCATCATGTTAGAAATTGAAAGTGTTTCATGTCTTAGATCTTCCAATGATCCATGTGTTGGCATTATGAGACAAGTGTTGTCCTTGATGGAAAATCATGCAGATGATAAATTATAGTGCAGCAAAGTTATTTTCAAGTTCACGGAATTTTATGCAGAGAAAAGTTTACTTCATGTAGAGAAAAGTTCAAGGAATTTTATGCAAAGAAAAGTTTATTTCATGTAGAGAAAATTTCACAGAATTTTATGCAGAGAAAAGTTTATTTCATGTGGAGAAAAGTTCACGCACTTTCATGGTTGGTTTATGGTATTAGTCGCATAGTTTTTTATCCTATGGTTTTGGCCCGTGGTATTGGTCCAAGATTTGAGGAAGAGCTTCCCTATATAAAGCAAAGGAGATCATTTGGCTTGGGTATGCTTTTGGGTTGAATATCTTAAGATCTGAAATATTGGGTTATTGTTTCAAAATCTCGATCTATATGAAAGTGAAGTGGAAAGTGAATCTGTGAAGGGTGATCTCTCGAGCGCTGCAACTGTGGAAGTGCGGAGGTGCCACAGGAGATGCCACAGAGGCGCCACAGAAGGCGCAGCGCAGAGACGCCACAGAGGGGCCACAGGAGGCGCAGTGCGGAGGCGCCACAGAAGGCACAGTGTGAATGCGCCACAGAAGGCGCAGTGCGGAGACGCCACTGAGGCGCCACAGAAGGCGCAGTGCGGAGACGCCACAGAGGTGCCACAGAAGGCGCAGTGCGGAGACGCCACAGAATGCGTAGTGCGGAGACACCACAGAGGCGCCACAGAAGGCGTAGTGCGGAGACGCCACAGAGGCGCCACAGAAGGCACAATGCGGAGGCGCCACCGAAGGTGCGGTGCGGAGGCGCCACAGAAGGCGCAGCTGCGGAGGTGCACGGCGCCACAGAAGGTGAAGTGCGTAGCGGCGCAGGCCAGAGAAAAGGAAATTGCGTATCTGTCTTAAGATCTTTTGTTGACTGATTTTTTTGTTGATAAGGTGTTCTGG
>APFE031443376.1:204880-234459 GCA_000404065.3 Pinus taeda
AAATTTATGAAAAGTGGTCCTTGAAAGAAAAGGAAATAGGGGGTTGTAGCTCCCTTCCAGAAGAGACTGGAAAACGAGAGAGAGTTGTAGCTCTCTGCAGGTTGCAGCCTGCGTACTAGTAAGGACTGCACCAGTACAAGACCATTGTAAAAGGAGTTTCTAATTTGAAAGAAGATAGAGACATATTGCAGCAGGTGGTTTTCACCCACATTGGGTTTCCACCTTATATCTGGTGTTCTTTGATGTGACTGTCTGTTTTTCTTGCTCATTATTTTATGGTACTGATATGCAAAAATAATTCAAAGTGTAAATAAGGAAGATTTGTTAAAAGAACTAGATAATACAGATTCACCCCCCCTCTCAGTATTATTTTCAACACCATAAGCCCACAATCTTCCATATAGAAGCAAGGCCGACCTATCTCTATAATCATGTTCTTCACATGGATTTCTTATCCTTGGGATCATTAACGTATTTCCACTCATTTTGCCAAGATAACTGCTTTTTCTCTCTTGGTTTTCATCTTACATTTCTTGATTATTTGGTCTCTATATTTCCATTCTCCTCCTTTAATATTTCATCCTCACTTTTCATCCTTTCCTCCTTGTAAGACCTTGACCACCTAAAACCTTTACATACCTCCAAGGATACAACCCCACTTCGTCAATGGATAGTTGGGTTCCCACTTTGGTTTGGGAGAACCATGAACTTTGTAAGGCCAAAAATTTGTAGAAAAATACATCCATAATATTAAAAGTCTTGAAGAGGGAAGTACTCGTAATGCCCCCCCCCCACCCCCCCCACAATTTGGAAAACACATTCTCACAAATCCCTAAGATCTAGGTCTCTTTTGGTCATAATTAGAATAAGAGGCTCAACTCCCTTTTCAAGATGAACGATACTTGAATTTATGTCCTTTTGAAGTGTGTTTATACACAGAACAAGAGGAGATATAGAGTTGTTTCTCTATAAGACTAAAATTACTCCTTCTAGATTTCCAATTAGGCCATTATCCTAGATTTAATTTCAGACCAATGAGAGAATTGATCCGTACTTGAAATATGACAATATAAACAAGGAACTTGCTCATAATTTTGATTTCTTGATGCATAGGTGTAGAGTATGGTTTTTGGAATTCTTTCAATAAGTCTTGGGCTCAAAACGAGGTCATCGATACCCTCGATTTTGAATTTCTTTTATGCACAAGTGTATCCTCTTTTAATAGCGCTTTCAGCTTCGTTTGAAAAGGTGACAATGGTAAACCTTTTAGGGCTTCCAGAATAGATTCATGCACATGCCTTTCAATTTGAGACTATGATCGCTCAAAACTTGTCCAAAATGAAGGCTTGATAAACGAATTTAGGATCCTTTCATATCTAGGTGAAATTTATATGTCTCGATCCTCTTGTAACAATACTAATTCTTAGAATGAAAACTCGTTCTTGAATTTCTATGCACAGGTATAGAGAAAGGATCTCGGTCCTCTTGAACTTAGAAAGGATGACTTTATTTTAGGATTTACAATAAAGGTTTATGCTCATATACTCAAAACCTTATGAGGAATACTTTTAAATTTTTCCCAAGATGATAGATAATAAGTAGACCTTATGACGTCTTACCTTGACTACAGTAGCATGCAATTTTGAAGACTTCATATCTTGTAAAATTACCTCATAATTTCGCTTACTTTCTCAATATGCTTGACATTTCTTGAGCTCCTCAAATAGCCTTTTGTTCCATCAAGAATAGAGTCCTTAAGGTCTTGCTCTTCTTGAGAATGTCTGAGGTTATGTCAGAGAAGAGGGCTAGTAGAATCACCCCATAACTTTGCTTTCTTATTTGATAGGTTTGGTCCAGGGAGGGAAGGTCTTCTAGTTATTTGATCATCAAGAAAAGTGCTTATATCCCTCCAAAACCCCTATCGCATTTCTACGTATAATATCAACCTTATCTCTACAATTAGGGCTAGTAATTATGCCTAATTTTCTGTTCTTCTTGCCTTCACAAATTTAAACTAGGGAATTTGATATTCTTGAGACGAGATGGTGCCAAGTTGGTCTTATTTTTTCTCTCACTTCAAAACCTGGTTTTGCTACCACTTTGAGAAATCTAGGGCAGAGAGATAGTTTTAACATTAAATTTATTTCTCTTTAATCTTTGACACTTTCTCGATATTTAGATCCTTCCATGGCTTTGGTTATAGATCAATGTGATGGGTCGATCATAGATGTATAGCCCAATACAATCATCACAGATTCATAGGATGATCGATCTTGGCTAGCACAAATAGGGTGGTAGGTCATCACCTTGGTCCATACAGATAGAGAGTTAGGTAGGTTTAGACTATACACCAGGGATGTGCTATCCCACCTGGTCTTGATAACCCCTATTCACTAACCCCAAATACAAGGGGGGTGTTGAACACCATATATTTGATAAATTTGTGGTATAAGTCAATTAACTCCATTAGGAAAACCAAGAGCCTATAATTATATTCTCATGTTAAACTAAGCCTTTACACAATCATGCCTGTGATAAGTTAACCATCTACTACTTTGTATCCCTATCCCACCCCACCATACACTACCACACTCCTAATTTAGGTGCTAGCTACTCCCGTTTTGATGCCTAATCACAACAATTTGTGATTATGGTGACAATTTAAGTACATATGTGTGTAATCTCCATGATGGGAGGTCTGAATTGTCCTCCCCACATTGTGCGTCAATTATTATAACGTTGAATGGGCTATCACTGCTCTATCTCATCATCTCAAAATGACCTAGAAGATGAAAATGTACAATTTATGTCATCACCACTTCACACTATCTCATAGATGACACTTTTTACAGATTATATACATGAATTTATGGAAGGCCATCCCCTCTACATATCCTATGATTGATTGTGACAACAAGTGAGTAAAGGACAATTAATAGTTCTCTATTGACAAGATCCCCTACCTATAAATTTTATTTTATTCACTTGTTGTCCCAATCAATGATAGGCTAGATAGAGGGGATGGCCTGCTAGAAATTCTTGCATATATGGGTCATCTATGAGACAATGTGAAGTGATGATGAAATACATGGTAAATTTTCATCTATTGGGTCATTTTGAGATGATGAGATAGAGCAGTGATAACCCATTCAACGTTATAATAATTGACGCGCAATGTGTGGAGGACAATTCATACGTCCCATCATGGACATTACACAAATATGTACTTAAATGTATATTCACACTTAGAAATTTGATGGATACATGAAATTTTTTCTTAATCATAGTACATTATGAGTTTCTTTAGCATGCATACCTATATATTATAATATATATTATATATATATATATTATATATATATATATATATATATATATATATATATATATATATATCTCTATATCTATTCTCTCTCTCTATATATATATCCCTTGTGTGTATAGATATATATCTTGTGTGTATACAAAATACTCTAGCATTTATGTGAAACATGATTTCAAACAATCCTTTATTTTAGTGATTATACATATTCACACTTAGAAATTTGATGGATACATGAAATTTTTTCTTAATCATAGTACATTATGAGTTTCTTTAGCAAAGGTTCTCAAGAAAACAAAAGAGGTTGATCTAGAATAACCAATGTATCATAGAGGGAAACAAATAAAAAAATAATCATGTTTTCTACACATTTTGATGTTGACTTTAAGGAATTCAATCAACTCACTCAAATGTGCCACTTATATCATAGAGGTCCTCCTCCCCCTCCTCATACCCCACATGCTTCACAAAATGTACCTCTTCCACATCTTAATATAGTGAAAATTATAAAACCTCATACATCCTAGTGACAACCAATGCATAATGATGGTTGGGAGACCAACCCTATCAAGCCCACATATGGCTTCGCACATTGGCCTACTATTTCTCATCACTTAGTCCACCTTGTTATCATTCTTCCTTAAATAATTTATGCATTGTCTCATGACACTTCTTTTCATGCTAGAAAACCCCTTGATTCCCTAACACATCTTGCATTGGGAAAGTTTCATATGTTAGCTTGCTTGTACATTCTCCCTGAAAGACTACTTTATCACATACACATTAACATTCCCACAACTGAAGGAAGGGAGAGGAGAGAAATCTTCTTCAAGACATGCATACGAAGGTACAAGGAGAAATGAAGAAGGAGGAGAAAATACCATCTAAAATGATTGGCCCTAACAAACCTCTTGGGTTGCCTTGAGTTATTTCTTTGATATGATGTGGTTTTATTTCATTTTACTTAGAATTATTTTAGATTACAACATTATCATGTTTTGGGACATCATATTATTTTTTGACTATGGTACATATTTTCATGACATTATGGTTGATGGGAGACACAAGGGTTGTTCCACATACTTATTTATACATTTTTATGGACAATGGATTGCTTCATATATACGGTTTTTTATGGTGATGGTATTCTCAATTGTGTCATGTTTATATATGTCTTGTTACATGTGAGTTATAAGGTTAATGGAAAGATTCTATGGACATAGTCAAGGACCCCACCTACTAATATAAAATTAATTAATTAAAAATACCTTTTCAAAATTCCTTATCCCAAATTAAAAAAAGAAAGCGTTTAACATGATACAAACATTAGTTATAAAAACGTTTTTCCTCCAACTACCTCGGGAGAGCTTAAAACTCAACAAATGCCACATAAGGGAGGATGGGAAAATACTAGTGAAGAGAGGTATGCATAAGCTTTAAAGTTGTCGTTTTTCCTCTTATTAATTTATTATAGAGTATAAGAGCTTACATGTCTCGGTGGAAATATAAATCCTTCAAGGAGTGAGCTCATCAAATTTTTGGTTCTTTTATTAAGGTTGTTGTTTATTTCTTGCATTATTTTGTGTTGTTAGAAGGTCTAGTATTTTTTATAATAATGTTACCTCGTGCACATTTTGGAGAAGATATTGTTGTTTCAATTTTATCGAAAGAGTCTGAGTTTCCCAACATTTTGTCTTGCTTATATTTGGCATTTTGAGTGTCTATGTACAAGTCTTTTTACATGTTAGACATTATAAAGTTGATTTTAGTCTTGATTTTCACATGAATTAGCCAAAACAATATGTTGTACTCATATTTTTATCAATAAAATCAACAATTGACCACCTATATTTTCATGGAATATTTCTCAAGTAATTTACCTTATGTTGTTAATTTTTAGGATCAAAATTCTCTGATATTAGTGGCTAAAATTGTGAATCAATTTATATAAGCTTTTATAACATACTTGTGTGATCCTATGGTTGACAATGTATGATCTTAAAAATCCTCCTGTAATTTGATTTATAGTTTGTTTAAGTTTCAATTTATTTACTTTAAGCAATGTATATCATTGTTTATATTGTTTCCTTTCCATTTATTTCATTGTTGTAAACAATTTTTATTTGTTTTATTGTACAAGCTCATTGTAAATAATCATGTTTAATTAAGGGCATTAAACTCCAAGCCTAGTCTCATTATTGCACCAGCCCAGTGAGCTTCAAGGAAGTTGGTAAATTAAGTATAAATATGGGAAATTTAGTATCAAGGAATAAAGGTTGGAGATCAATAATTAAAAAACCTTCCCATGTAGAGGATAAGCCGAAAACAAGAAGGAAAATCTAACACTCTAAGGAGAGCTCCCATAATTAGATTCAAAATAACTTCTATATTCAGTCCAAATGAGAATGGAAACCTGCAAATATCCATGCCTACTAATGAATGTATGGTCATCATTGCCACATACTAGGATGAGGAAATTAAAACCTACAAGTCATTTCAACATCTTAAACCACTTCACTGCATTTGCAAATCATGAAAACCCAATATCGAGTGATAGGTGAACGTATTGCTTGCAAACAAATCAAGAAAAGGAAGGTTGAACAACATCACAACCAAGATCTTTAACCCAATTTTGTTCATCACATTATCATCAATTCTAGGTTGATGCAACAAAAAAATAGAGTTATGGCATTAGTGTGTCATGCTCCACATTTAATACCACCTTTCATGTCTAAGGATGGAATCACGACACATCCTACCCTACGCATGTCTGGTGGGATGGTTTCCATGTACCCTCCTACCTAACATTGTTGAGAAACCAAGTGCTTGAAGAAACTGAATGCTTTCTCTTAACTTGATAATTACTTTTGAGTCTTTGTGGCTTTATATTATCCTTTTCATCAAGCAATTACAAAAAATACAAAACATGAAGATCAGAAAGAAACAAAGGAACATGAGAAATTAGGCTCCAAGCTAGGGAAAAATCGCACAAGGGGGAAACCCAAAATCCTTCTCTTATAGAATTAAATAAAAAATGAGATATCCAAGACCAAAGACCAAGACCAATACTACTACAAAGAACCCAAATCAACCCTCTTCCAAGTCACCTCTAACAAGTCAAAGTAAAAAAAAATCAACATTGGTAAAATCTCTGAAATTTGGTCAACTCCTGAAATTTCAGCCCTTGAAATTTCGAGCCTCCGGTAATTTAGAAAATTCGCACATGTGAGCAGAATTAGGGCATAAAACTCATATTATCTCTCTCCTTTGACTTACTTCTCTCTCTTTTGACTTCAATTGTCTTCTTCTTCTTATTTGGCACAAAACCAATTTTATGTGTTGGTGAATTAATGAGCTTCAGTGTGATTGAGTTGATTTGTATATGTAGTTATCTATGAGGGTCAAATAAATGCCTCTTAAACTAAGCATCAGACACCACTGATTTTCAATGCCCTTCAATCCAGTTTACAACTATGGGTTTCTTGTCTGCACAGGAATTGCTATATATACTCATTAGCATCCATGTCATGAAACTTGTCAGGCCAGGAGGTAACTCCTCAAATTAATTGTGTTTATTCATTTAGATTGTTCATAGTTATATACATGAGGAAGTGAATCTTGGGTTTCACCTCTTGATGATTCTTACTTTTCCATTATTTAGTATTTACATTATTTATAAATGTTCACCCAATCCTCATGATTAGGTCTCAACATCCCCCCTTTAATTTGAAGGGATGTTGGTGAGTCCAAACATCGTTCTAAATCTTTCAAGCTTTTCTCTTCCAAGTGCTTTGGTGAAGATGTCTGCAATCTTCTCATTATTGGAACAATGGCATAGATGGATTGTATTTGCCTCAACATGATGTCGAATCAGATGGTATTTTGTATTGATGTGCTTCGTTCAATCATGGAACTTTGGGTTCTTGGCCAACTTTATTACGGAGGTTTTGTCAATCATGAGTGGAGTTGAATGTACTTGTTTTACCTGTAAATCTTCCAAAATTTTCCTGAGCCACACAATTTCTTTTGTTGCCTCAGTTATTGCCACATATTCTGCCTCTGTTGTGGAATCCACTGGGACTGATTGTTTGCGTGATATCTAGGAGACAGCTCCTGATCCAAGACTCATAACATAACCAAAAGTAGATACCCAGTTTCTTTGTCTCCATCGAGGTTTGAATCAAAGTATCCAATCAAGATGAAGTCTCCCACCTGTGTATACTTGAGTCTAAAGTCTTGAGTTCCCTTCAAGTACTTTAGAACCCTTTTTGCAATAGACCAATGTCCCTCATAAGGCTTTTTCATAAAGCTGGAGAGGGTTCCAACAATAAACAAAATGTTTGGTCTTGTAATTAAGACTTCCTACAAGTTGTTTATACTTGGTTGCATCCACAAATTCTTTTCCTTCAACGGATGTGAGCTTTAAGTTTTGTTCCATTGGAGTAGTTATAGGATTGCACTTAGCCATGCCAAACCTGTTCAACAGATCTCCAATGTACTTCTTTTGAGAAAGTAATATAGACCTCAGATGTTGAGTTACTTCAATACCAAGATCGTAATGAACATAACCCAAATCAGTCATTTCAAAACCTTTCCTCAATTCCTTCTTTATGGATGAAATGTAGCTCTCGTTGGTCCATGTCATTAAAACATAATCTACATATACCACAAGATATACAACGGTTTTGCCAACTTTCTTGACAAACAAAGTCGCATCATCAAGATCATAATGTTTGAAATTGAGTTTCAGAAGATGCTCTGTTAACTTTTCATACCAGGTTCGCGGTGCTTGCTTGAGGCCATACAAGGATTTCACATGTTTGAATACTTAATGTTCATGTACCTTCACATCAAATCCTTCGGGCTGGGCATAAAAACATTCTCTTTCGTATCTCCATTCAAGAAAGTAATTTTTACATCCATTTGATGGAATTTCCAACCGTTCTAAGCTACTAGGGAAAAGAGTGTCCCGATGGTAGGCCATTTTGTTGTGGGGGAAAAGGTATCCTCATAATTGACCCCTTCCTTTTGTGCAAAACCTTTTTCCACAAGCCTACTTTTGTGCTTGTCAAGTGAGCCATAAGCTTTATACTTGTTCTTGTAGGCCCACCTGTAGGCAATTGGTTTGGTTCCCAAGGGAGGATCAACCAGCTTCCAAGTGCCATTCTTTATCAAGGCATCATACTCCTTTTGCATCACTTATTTCAATTCATCATGAGAAGTGACTACTTTAAGGAAGTTGGTTCAAAATATGTAGACCAATTCAATTCACAATCATAAGAAACATCCATATCAACATGTGAATCGAATCATCTACATCACCTCCATTTTTCTTGGTTGAATTTCTTGTTCCCATCTTTCCAACTTCATAAAGATGAACACTTTCAAGTGTCTTTGTCAGCCACTTTGGGGGACCTTACTGAGATGGTCCAGGGTTCTCAGTTGATTGAGTTGGGATTGAATCAAGATTGAGTCTCCCAATTCTGTTAATCACATCACTGAAAGTATAATCAATGGTTGGAGTTTCATGTGGGGGAGAGAGTGCTCCAGAAGAAGATTCCATAGATTGATCTAGTATATGAATCCCCCCTTCAAGGTGTGGAATCTGATTATCAAATTCTTGAAATTATTTTTTGCATTTGTTAATCTATCCAAGCAATCAAGTTGCCGCTCAACAACATTGTCAACTTTGGAAGATTCAAGAAAGATTATATCTCTAGATGCAACAAACTTTTTATTAACTTCATCATAGAGATGGTATGCTTTGGAGGTGTTTGAATACCCCAAGAAGATACACTTATGACTCCTTGCACCAAGTTTGTTTCTATGTACTTTTGGTATCAAGGCATAGCAGGTGGAGCCAAAGACCATGAGATGTTTTACCGAAGGAATGTGGCCATACCACATTTCATAAGGAGTCTTATTTCTAATAGCATTAGATGGACATCTATTCTTTATATATACAACACATAGAACTGCATCAGCCCAAAACATCAATTTTACATTCTTGAAAAACATCATGGAATGTACCATATTTAAGATTGTCCTTATTCATTCTTTAAGCTACTTCATTATGTTGGGGATTATAAGGCACAATTGTTTGATGTTTGATCCCATGTTGTCGAAGATAGTTTTCAAAATCATTTTGAAGTGTATTATTTTCCATTATCAGTGAGAATAGAGCCAATATGAGTTTGTGCATCATTTTCAATTGCATGTATGAAAGTTCTTGAATGTTTGAAAAGCATTAGATTTGTTCTTCAATAAATAAACCCAACACATTCTGGTGTAGTCATCAATAAATGTCATCATATATTTATTTCCATTTGTAGAAGGAACAGGCATTGGAGTGCATAAATATGAATGAATGAGTTCAAGTTTTCTATGTGCTTTGGAATGTCAATCATGAAAAGATTGTTTGCTATGCTTTCATAGAATGAAAGCATCACATCGCTTAAGTTTCCTAGGAGTTATAGGCAAACCAGTAGCACCATTTTTCTTCAACAAGCGAAGGCTGTCATATTTCAAGTGTCCAAATCTAGCATTACATAATAGACTTGATGGGAATGTACCTTCATCATGATGAGAATTGTATGATAAATTTTGTGCACAAGAAGAGGTGCCTTGTAGCTTGAGAAGCCTTTCTTCTTCTATCCCCGTCATGACAAGTGAGGGATCTGATGCTTTTCTCACCTCAACCTTGCCATCAAACATATGAATGGAGTGTCCTTGTTGGCGGATGTGGACCAAGGATATCAAGTTTCTCCTCAGCTGTGGGAGATATAAAACATGATGCGAAGAAAGTCTGGAAGACCAGGCAATTTGAGCCTGATTATGAAAAGCCTTGATGTCTTAAGTTTTGATTTGTCTGCAAAGTATATTGCTCCATCAACATTTTCAATAAATTCTTCAAAAAAATATTTTCTAAAAGTCATGTGGCAAGTTGCTCTTGAATCAAGCTACCAATCATTTTTCCAAGAAGCAAGTGAAGCATTAAACAAGTCTTCATTTACTCCAATATTACAATGTGCCACAACATAGTGAGCGGATTCAGGTGATTTACCTTTTTCTTTTTCATTGGTTTTACCTTTGGGTTGATTTCTTTGCTGCTTAATTCTGTCCCAAGGAAACCTGCATGTGGACGCGTCATGTGATCCATCTCTTTTGCAACGTATGCAATGAAAATTTGACTTTTCTCCTTGAGAGAGTCTGCCCCCACTACCTTTGAAATTTCTTCTTCCTCTTCCTCTTCGACAACCTCTTCCTCTAGAATAATATTGAGCATGATTATTCTCTTTTTGTGCAAGACGTATAGCTTCTTAAGAAGACCGAGGAGCTGTTTTTTTCCCAAAATATTTTTCTCTCTCAGCAAATTTATTCATGAGGGAGACAAAGGTAATTTCTTTGAGGTTTCCATATGCTTGAAATGACTCAAGATAATTTGAATAAGTGGAATACAGTTCCTTGACAAAATTTATCATATGAATGTCTAGTTCAACATTAGTGACTTTGATACCATGCATAATAGATTTTATTTCTGATGCAAGAGCAAGAAGATCATCATTTTTTAATTCAAGGCTGAATAATTTAATCATGAGTTGAATAAGTTCAAGCACAGAGTGTGAGTCATAGATTTCTTTCAAATTTTGTAAGGCTTTGAAAGCATTCTAAAATGGTGAAATATGGCAACTCGCCTCTTCATTTACAGATGCTGCAATCAAGGCATAGGCCTTGTTGTTCTTGTTTCCCAAATGGGGAATTCCTTGTCTGAGGCAGTCTTTTCTAGTTCATTGTCTCCTTCTCCAACACAAACTCCTTTCCACAGCTCATTAAAAATGAGAGAATGTTTGATATTCCGCGACCATTGTGGATAGTTCTCCTTCCCGGAGAGAACCACTCCCACAATAGGTATCAATGAATGCATTGTAAAATCTGTGTACTATAAAAAAAATACTATGTTGCAAAATTTTACTCCTGATGGTAAAAATCTAATTCTAATATATATATGGTAGAGGTATGTTTGAAGGACAACATTACTTATATAACATGAGACAATGTTACTTAAAAATACATGAGACAACGTTACTTAAATGGGACAACATTACTTAAAGTCACATGAGACAACATTACTTAAATGGAAAACGGTGGTATATGGACAACGTATGGTTAACGTACATGGAGACAACATATGGTTAACGCATATGGAGACAATGTATGGTTAACGCTTCGATACCAAGGTTGTATGGAGACAGTGGAGAGAAAATTTATGGAGGAGGGATTGTATGGAGACAACGAAGAGCGGATTTATGGAGGAGGGTTTGTATGAGCCGACTGTGCATGAGTTAACGCAGAGCGCTATTACCATTACCACGCAACCATAGTTATCAAAAGCATATACCAAGGAACAATGCTATCACATTTATAAAATGCATATACCAAGGAACACAGTTACCATAGTTATGAAACACAATCTTCAAAAAAAATTAATGCACAGGCATCATGACCAATGATGTTAACTCTCGTGTTGAACTGGGTATGAGCGTCCTCACTTGAATACCATCACCACGAGCATCCTCAAAGCAGCAAAGCATCCTCCCCATACCACTCCTCTCTATGATGTTTTGTCGGTGGTATCGGTTCTTCACCTCATTAGAAGGCGGAGGCACAAAAGTATGGAGGCCGAACACACAATCGAGGTATGCGTGGAATATGGGCCAAAAATGCATATGACAGTGTATGAAAGGTGGGTTCAGGCTTTAGGAGTATGGCAAAGGCCTCAGGAGTATGGTAGAGGTGTCAGTTCTGTAAAATAGGTAGAACATAGGCAGGAGGGAGTTACAAGGGTAGAGAGGGAAGCCAAAAATGGAGTTGGCCCTGATACCATGTTAGGCTAGGAGGTAACTCCTCAAATCAACTGTGTTAATTCATTTAGATTTTTCACAGTTATAGACATGAGGGAGTGAATCTTGGGTTTCGCCTCTCGATGACTCTTCCTTTTCCATTATTTATTATTTACATTATTTAAAAATGTTCACCCAATCCCCATGATTAGGTGTTAACAAAAACTCATTTTTAAGGAAATGAAAATCATTCTTCACACCCTTGGATATCGTATTCATCCCCATAACATCTCTAGTAAATAAATTTGGTTAAAGAATCTATGTAAATACTTTGTTTATTTATAATGTGCCCTACTAACTTTTTATTAAAAATATTATTTGATAGGATTGAAATAAATTCGATATAATTTGTCTTTTAAAAGCTCCCCTAATGTGTTTCAAGTGAGATTCTCTCAATTTTGAATAGATTGTGAAATTACCTTTGATAGTTAGTCATCAATTTTCCAATCATGTTCTCAAAAGAATGACCCATTTCCCTTTGAAAAGTGGCACTAGCATTCATTATCCTAAAAGGAATTGGAACATAAGTGTATGTTCCTTAGGAGTACATTGTGAAAGTAGTATGGTGCCCATGTTATGCAACAAGGACCTCATTATACAATACAGAGACATCCAACATGGAAATTAATATACATACAATTATTTGATGCAACAACAATTCCATGTTCGAGGTGTTAATTACCCTCCAATGGTGCTCAATTGAGATCTCTAAAGTAGACACACAGGTGGAATTATTTATTCCTTTTTATAAAAAATGCTAGATTGGAAATCCATTCAAGATGACAAATTAAAAAAATGGTATGAATATTTATATTTTTCAAGCTCAACTGTGACCAAAGGCTTCATTTTTTGATTGACCACCCTAGCCTTTAACCTAAACAGTTTGGAATAACACGTTGCATAGTATTTATATTTTACTCCTTGTTGTTTGGAATTGGTAGAATAGTTGTCCTAAATTCCTCTTCTTTTGCATGATTTGAAACATAAAAATTTAGAAATCATTGGTTAGTTTATAAAATATTAAAAAACAAGAAATTTATAGATTCTACTATGAGAGGATTAATAAAATGACCAAAAAACACGACGAAGACAAAGAGTAATAGGAAGCAATACTCATTTATTGATAATTGGTTGAAGTGGCAATGATCCACAAAAGGGAGACTAAGGAGAATATATTGAGTAAGATGGGACCTCCCCTATCCTCTAAAGGAAGGTGCTTTTGTCCTTCTTTTGATATCTCTCTCTCCTTTTCAAAGAAGCTTTCTAAGACATTCAATGGATAAAGCTTGTAATTTCACAATTTTCATGCAATCAAGCATCAAAACATTAGTGAATTCAAACTAGATTTTGGTAGCATGGAAATGTATTTATTCTCCTTGTTGAATTGGCCACCCAAGGCATACATTTATAAAGTTTTTTCAAGCTTTAATAGTGGTCAGATTATTGAATAGAGGTGTTGGTATTTCACCTTTGGAATGAATATGATGGAGGCATGAATAAAGCAAGAAAACCTCATGTAAAGCCGTCAAATTGTATATATATTAATTCGCAGACACCCATCGTATATTTGACGGTACATGGAATTCGTTGTATATATGAGTCTTACTCGATGGGACAATTGTTGGATATTCGACACATGATTGACAGAACGAAGCGTGAGACATATGACACTTTCATTGGAAACAATTGTTATATCGTCAACTATCCGACAGTAAACCATCAAACTTGGTACTCCATACTGACAGAACGAAGCGCTAGACATATGACACTTTCATTGGACATATGACATAATTGTTATATCATCAATTATTTGATGCTAAACCGTCAAACTTGATACTCCATACCAATGAAACGACATGTCGAAGATATAAAACTCCTGTCGCATAATCTTGTTCACTTGTCGATTATTCGATGATGCACCATTGGAATATACTAACAAATCATCGAATATCCAATGTCAAAGTGTCACAATTTTTGGCATCTAGTTCGACAAAACAAATCATCGAGCTTGTCGGATATCTGATGCATGTGGGCATATCTACAATGTTTTTTCCGACAGATGTGAGCGTCACAAAAAAGACTTCAAAGCGTCTGATTTTTAATGACAATTTCAACCATTTTTGGTGTTGGATATTCAACATCAGTGCCATCGAATATCCGATGTGTAATAAATTGTCAACTATTGGACACAATTCCAGTGACGAGTTTCTCAACTCTAATGTCTTAGATAGTCGATGCCAATAAATTGCATATCCGATGAATAACCGTTGAATTTCGGCCCCATTTGTACTAGTGAAAAGATTAATTTGATTAGGACCACGACATAAATATCAATTTTTTTCTAGTGAAGTTATTAGTAATGTGTCAGTGATAACGTTGTGGGAATTATATGCTAAAATAATTGATTACTAGCCAAACTAATGAGACATAATGTGCATTTACCTTGTCGTGCTTAGAGGAGCATGTCAGGGCTCACAACAAAGGTAGATAGTTGAACTTGTGAACTTGCCATTGTGAAGCCTTACTCCTATATAGAGACTAAGCTTTGGAAGCCACTACAATATTGGTTTTGTTCTAAAAAAAACTAAGAGGAACCATTGACAAGTAACTCAGGGGTAAATAAAGTTTGTGCTTAGAGGTATGAGAAGAATTTCATCTTAACTCTTACTTGTTAATGGTTTTTTTTTCGAAAATATTGGGTTTGTTTATTTTGTTGGACAAAATGTGGGGAGTTAATCCCATTTCATACTATTTCCCTCTCATTCCTTATATTTGTCTATTGTGATGCATGCATCAGGTTAACTATTTTTGTTTCTTAACAAATTAACACCCCATTCACCCTTCTGTTTGTGCTTCCTTGTTTTTTTCTTTAAGTCACTTGTGGTTTGAGAATTCCCTCTCTTGGCCCTGACTTGATTCATTTTTCCTTAAGACAAATAATATATGTAGTAGGGTTGGCCACAGCTTGGCCCACAACACTGAATATTTTGTTCTAGAATATATAGATGACAATGAAAGGGCTTTGAGTGTAGCCTGCAGCCACAACTTAGATTGTACATGAGTTTATCTGCAAATGTCAAACCCATACCCCACTCTCTTTCGCTACTCAACATATATGTTTGAAAGGGTGACCTCCTTATATTTTTTTGATAGGTGCGTAATAAATAGTCTCTTTCTCTATTTTATAAATATTTTGAGAACCTCATTTCTCCTCCAGTCCACATGTGGCCTCATGTGCACAAGAAAAATGTCAACTTTGGTAATGGCTAGTAGAGAATGTGAACACAAAGACAAATCATCACCTCATCACTTCTCTTCTTCGACTTTCTCTTAAAACCCAACTACGACGAACAAAATAGGGCATACCCACTCTTGGCCCATGGCATTATTGTGTGTTTGACCCTACAACGTACTAAAACTCACCAAGTTATCACAAATCACTCCCACAAATTTCATATATCAGACTTGGTCAAAGGACCATATAGCTCATTGTTGCAAACATAATAAGCTTGAGGTTTGTCCCTATATAATTTCTTTCACCCACATATTAAACTTAGCCATATTAAAAAGAAGTAATGCATATTACTTATTAGTTCACACTTGTCCTGGTTACATTTCACCATATAAAAGAGGGCCTAGAATTGTTGTGTTACATGTAGCTCAAAAGCTATTCGATGTGTGTCTTGCCATTTCAGTTTGTATATCTAGAATCATGTCACACCATCTTGGAAGTTCATCTGGAAAGCATGTAAAGGTACTTCTGGGACTTTGTGATTTAAATTTGATATGGCCCATATATAATTTCTTAAAGCTCACAGCCTTGAATTTCATTTGATTCGTCACACGAGAAAAATATTTCAAACAATCCTCACCCAAGAAAGTCAAAATTTAACATTTGTGCACAATGAACACACATACATTCCATACTTATGATATAGATTTATGAAGGAATAAAATGAAATATAGATTTAAACATAAACATAAAGATACAATGAAACTAAAACTATATTAATAAAACATAAAACGTTGAAAACTGTTTACATGCAAAATGAAAGCAAACTAGCTTGGGTGATGGTAGCTTATCTCTAAGAAGAGTCGTGATGAATATATGCCTTTTGAAATCTATTACGATGGGGATTGAAGGCCTTTTTATCATGAATAAATAATGAGAAATCCTAAACATCCAAAAATCTAACCCTAGGAGATGAAGCGCGAAAACCTTATGGGCCTGGATGGGGTTAGTTGGAACGACTACTTCCCAACATTATAACTTTAGCATATAATATTCGTTTGTTGTGCATGATATCCTATTAGAAAGGTCTATTCGAGGACAAATTTTTTTGACTTCAAACATAATATTTGACTTATGTTTTTCCATTTCCCTAAAAACCATTGTTTAGGTCCTCAAATTATGGAAGTTGAAGACTTGAAAACTGACAAAAGTACAAACTTGTTGAAATAGGAAGCTATGCTAAAAATTAGGAATTCATAAGAAATAGTGTTGGGGGTCTAAGTCGAATAAGCAAGTGGCCACCAATATCCACTTGGGTCAACTTATCACTTGCCACCTCCCAGTCTGAGACAATGTCCCCCCTACCTTCAACCATTTTTATAATCATACTCAAATGAAGCGTTGTGGGTAGTTACGTCTTGAAAATCAATTTGGGTAAGGAAAGGTGAAAACTCAACCTTCATTTCTCTCTTATATAACCAAGCCTACCTTATTAAAATATTTTCCTCAAGTAGGTCGCTAATGTCTATCATATATTTATCCATTATACTTGCCCAAGTACTCATCCATGCTCATATCTATGGCTACCATTATGAGGCAAAAGGAAAAACTCATAATATTGCCTTGAACTTTAACTACAAATATTTTATGTTTTTTCCACTACTTTATTTGGGATACATCCACTGTATATTATGTTTTATATATATACCAACCATGCTTCAATTTATGACGTAAACAATGGGAAACATTTAAAAACTAATTGATTTTATTAACATTTTGCTCTTACACACAATTTCATAATGCTTTGATAAACAATACACATGGGCACAAAATATTTAATTCCTCCTGCCATACTTAACATACTATTCACAACACTTTCTTTAGTTGAATGATGAAAAAATTGTTTCCCTGTGTTAATATATATATATATTAATATATATATAATAATATTATATATATATATATTATATATCTTATGTGTATACAACACACTCCAACATTTATGTGAAACATGATTTCAAACAATCCTTTATTTTGGTGATTATATATGTTCACACTTAGAAATTTGATGGCTACATGAAATTATTTTGTGATCATAGTATCATAAAGGGAAACAAAGAACAAAAAAATTAGGTTTTCTATACATTTTGATTCTGACTTTGAGGAGTTCAATCAACTCACTCAAATGGGCCACTTATATCTCATAGGTCCTCCTCCCCCTCCTCCTACCCCACATGCTTCACAAAACATACCTATTCCAATTCTTAGTATAATGAAAATTGTAGAATCTCATGCATCCAAGCGACAACCAACACATAATGATGGTTGGGAGACCAAATCTCTCAGGCCCACATCTGACTTTGCACATTGGCCTACTATTTATCATCAGCAAGTCCACCTTGTAATCATTCATCCTCAAATACTCTTTGCATTGTCTCAGGACACTTCTTTTCATGCTAAAAAACCCCCTAACTCCCTAGCACATATTGCATTGTGAAAGTTTCATATGTTAGCTATGCTTGTACATTCTCCCTCTAAGGATACTTCATCACATACACATTCTTACATTCCCACAGCTGAAGGAAGGGAAAGGAGAGAAATTTCCTTCAAAGGCATGCATCCGAAGGTACAAGGAGAAATGAAGAAGGAGGAGAAAAGACCATCTGACATGATTAGCCTTAGCATACCTCTTGGGTTGACTTGAGCTATTTCTTTGATATGATGTGGTTTTACTACATTTTACTTGGAATTATTTTAGATTACGCCATTATCATGTTTTGGGACATCATATTACTTTTTGACCATGGTACATATTTTCATGACATTATGGTTGATGGGAGACACAAGGTTTATTGCACATACTTATTTATACATTTTTATGGACAATGGGTTGCTTCATATATATGATATTTTATGGTGATGGTATTATGATTGATGTCATGTTTATATATGTCTTGTTACATGGGAGTTACGAGGTTAATGGAAATATTCTATGGACATAGTCAAGGACCCCACTTAATAATATAAAATTAATTAATTGAAAAGACCTTTTCAAAATGATTTATCCCAAATTAAAAAAATAAAGAGTTTAACATAATACAAGCATTAGTTATAAAAAAGCTTTTCCTCCAACTACCCAAGGAGAGCATAAAACTCAACAAAATGCATATAAGGGTGGATGGGAAAATACTAGTGAAGAGATGTATGCATAAGCTTTAAAGCTGTCGTTTTTCCTCTTATTAATTTATTCTAGAGTACAAGGGCTTAAATGGCTTGGTGACAATAGAAATCAAGGATTGATAAGGAGAAAGTGAGCTCATCAAATTTTTAGTTCTTTTATTAAGGTTGTTTATTTCTTGCATTATTTTGTGTTGTTAGAAGGTATAGTATTTTTTACAATAATGTTTCCTTGTTTACTTTTTGTAGAATATATTGTTGTTTCAATTTTATCGAAAAAGTACAAGTTGCTCAACATTTTGTCTTTCTTATTATTTGGCATTTTGAGTGTTTATGTATGAGTCTTTTTACATCTTAGACATTGTAAAGTTGATTTCTAGTCTTGATTTTCGCAAGAATTAGCCAAAGCAACATGTTGTACTCATCTTTTTATCAATAAAATCAACAATTGAAAACCTATAATTTCTTGGAATATTTATCACATAATTTTACCTTATGTTGTTAATTCGTAGGAGAAAATTTCTCTGATATCATTGGATGAAATTGTCAGTCAATTTAGATCAAATTTTATAACATACTTGTGTGATCATATGGTTGACAGGGTATGATCTTAAGATTATGCCTGTGATTTTATTTATAGTTTTTTTAAGTTTCAATTTATTTACGTTAAGAAATATATATGAATGTTTATAATGTTTCCTTTCCATTCATTTCATTGTTGCAAATAATTTTTATTTGTTTTATTGTACAAGCTCGTTGTAAATAATTGTAGTTTAATTAAGGGCATTAAACCCCAGGATTAGTCCCATTATATCACTAGCCTAGTGAGATTCAAGGAAGTTGGTAGCAAAGCATAAGAAACTTCTCTTGTCAACACCACCAACATTTACTACAATAAATATGGTAAATTAAGTAGCAAGGAATAAAGGTCGGAGACCAATGATTAGAAAACCTTCATATGCAGAGGATAAGCTGAAAACACCAATGAAAATATAACACTCTAAGGATAGATCCCATAAGTAACTTCAATATAACCTCTATATTCAGTCCAAATGAGAATGCAAACCTACAAATATCCATCCTTACTAATGAATGTATGGTCATCATTGCCACATGCTAGGTTGAGGAAACAGAAACCTATAAGTTATTTCAACATATTAAACCACTTTACCGCATTTTCAAATCATGTTAACCCAATATCGAGTGATAAGTGAAGATATTCCCTACAAGTGAATCAAGAAAAAGAAGGTTGAACAACATCACAACCAAGATCTTTAACCCAATTTTTTTCATCACATTGCCATCAGTTCTAGGTTGGTTTGATGGAAAAATAAAGTTATGGCATTATTGTGTCATGCTCCACATTTAATACCACCTTTCCTGTCTAGGGATGGCATCATCACATGTCGTACCCTATGCATGTATGGTAGGATGGTTTCCATGTACCCTCCTACCCAACACTATTGAGATACCAAGTGATTGAAGAAACTGGATGATTTCTCTCAACTTGATAATTTATTTTGAGTATTTGTTGGATTTTTATTATCTTCTTCATCAATCAATTACAAAAAATACAAAACATGAAGATCACAAAGAAACAAAGGAACATGAGAAATTAGGCTCCAATCTAGGGAAAACCCTGCGAGGGGGAAACCCAAAGTCCTTCTCTTATAGAATCAAATAAAAAATGAGATATCTAAGACCCAAGACCAAGAATTCCACAAAGGACCCAAATTAACCCTCCTCTAGGTCACCTCTAACAAGTCAAAGTCAACAAAAGTCAATGTTGGTCAAATCTTTGAAATCTGGTCAACTCCCAAAATTTGGGCCCTTGAAATTTTGAGCCTCTGGTACCTCTGAAAATTTGCGCGTGTGAGTATAATTAGGGCAGAAAGCTCATCTTCTCTCTCTCCTTTGACTTCCCTCTCTCTCTTTTGACTTCAATTTTCTTCTTCTTCTTATTTGGCACAAACATCAATGTGATATGTTGGTGAATGAATGAGCTTCCAAGTGGTCAAGTTGACTTGTATATATAACTATCCAGGAGGGTCAAATAATTGCCTCTTAAGCCAACTTGGTCTTGTGTTGACACTTTGACTCAAAAAATAAAATCTTCTTTCTTTTTCTTTCAAAAGTCCAAATGGGACTTGACTTAAATACATATCTTTTGACTCACAATAAATTGTCTTCATCTCAATTGAATTTATAAGCATAAAGGACATGATTTGACAAAAAATAATAATAATAATGATGAATATCAATGGTAAAAAATCATTTTATTACATTTTGAAGACTGACACTAGTTACATTTTTCAACACTCCATCTTAACTAGGGAGGTCATCATAATGACATAACATAATACTCTCAAGTTGAAATATTCATATAAGAAATGATTTAGATCGATAAGCATCAATGATGATTTACATCATCATAGCCAACATTGTCAAAATAGTACGACCTTAACTAAAAAGCTCTATCTCTCCACTATTTCAGAGCACAATGCTGGGCATCATAAATTTGGACACCACTGCCTTTTTAGGCACATACCCCATCCAAATGTTCACCAAGTATGTCCTCACGGGACTATTTCCATACTAGGAAATATTGGTCCTCAGGACTATTATTATCTTGGTCTAATGTACAAAGTATAAATCCTTGGAGAATATCAATCCTAGATGCTTATCCAATCCACCATTCTCCTTATCAGTCCCTTTATTAAGGCTTACAGGTGTTAGTCCTGGACTACTACATGACATATGGAGAATACGGTTTCTATCCTCACTCCCTCTCAACCAGGGAGGAGACATCTATAAGACTAAGCTTGTCTCAAGAAAAAAACTCATCCTTTTCCATAAAAAAGAACTTTATCAATTCATGGACTACTTATTCGTCTTATGGAGATCCATTGTAGCTTCTTGTCTCTTATTTGCATCACATCATGATGAGCTTTGACCTTCTTGTTTTTTCAGGCAATCTTCATATCAAATTCAACATGTCCTCAAATAGTCCATCACAACATGGAGCCAAACTTCTTCTCAACTGATTGTATCAAACACCAAATATTCTTCCATAAAATTCTGCTTCACGCTCTTTTAAATCATATGAGCCCCCAGTCATCTATGGGTACTATCAACCCAATCAATGTGTTCCTAAATCAAATTAGTCATTTGTTGGTATAATAATAACATAATTCTTCAATTTCATTCTAAAGGATATTGCCCTAGTTCTGTCATATCCTCTTTTGATCACATGCTTCTCTAGGTTTTCTGCTCAACTTCAAGTAATCAAGATCTTACAGCTCCCTCTTTCCAACCAAGATAAGTGAACTTCTTTGTTTTCATGCTCCCATCTAAAACTGCTTTCTCCTTCTTCAAGAATGTCTAGTAGGTTCAAAGAAATCTTCATGCTTTGTTGCGTTCTTCCAAATCTTCCATTTGTTAGTTAAGTTTAGATAGTTCTTGTTTTGAACTGCAAACTATATTAAATACTATGAAATAACAAGAGAAAAGTACAAAGACAATTGCATTAGTCGTAATCAAGATGTAGGGTACTTATCTTTTGAATAATATCAACTGCCTCTTAATCTTGTAGCTGTTCACCAACCTTCTTCCCACATCAACTTGATGTCATTCCTGTCATTCTTCAAGAGTGTAGAAATTCTTTGTAGATTCAAACTACAATTGTAATTTACTAAAACAATAGACTTGAATCTACTCTATTCATCAGTGGCAACATTAATTGATTGAGAAATCACGAAGTAAACAAGAGAAAGAATTCAATCAACACATTACACAATGATTTCCTAGGGAAAGCCACAACTAAAAACCCCTGCTATCTATATATTGCATTAGTCAGAAAATATGAGAAGATTACAATGCTTTGCTCAAGCCCGAGCAACCTATGCACTATCTCTATTGGTCTCACAAATTCCTAGACAAGCTTTGGCCAATACTTAACCAATTTTTTGCTTTCCTAAGTCCTTATTTTTTTGCGTTGATTCCTTGGGAATTAGCCCCTATTAATTAGGGAAATTCCTCAATTGGAATTGCACAATCCGTCATAGGCCTTCCTTTGACTGCATGTACCACCTGTACAATTTAGATGATTATTGATGCAAGAGCATTCAACCCAAGAGAAAATAATTGTAATTAAGTAGACATAGGAGGTCATGTAGCTTTAGAGAAGTAGTTTCCTAAGTCTCAAGTTAATGCAATATTTAGGCCTTTACGTGTGATTTAATTAGATAATGGAGGAAGTTGTAAAATCTCTCAAATAAATGAGAACTGAGTGGTGAATAAATGACTACAGTCAAAAGTCAAATAGGACTCTTAGAACAGTTCCATGATTCGAGGAACTAAGGAGAGCCTTTAGGAATAAATTGAACCTAGAAGTGGACATAGAGGACTGAGAGGATTTAGGAGTCGGTTCAATAGATACAGGAGTTGAACCAAGATAGTTCAATAGAACTCTTGGCATATATGTAAGCCTACGGACGGAGTCAAAAGGGGGAGGCCACTGATATTGAAGAACAGGCCCATGAGAGACAAAGAGTCTCAACATGTATAAATTGTTCATATTTATATAAATAGAAGTCTATTTCGGACTGTGTGAAAGCGTGAAATTATCTTGAATGATTCAATTACATATAAATGGTGAATTTGTAGGTTTTGTAACTACAATTGCAAGCAGAATTCTGGTGAAGAATATGCAGAGAGAGGAGATCGATTCAGAAGAATCATAATGGAACATCGAGTCCAATTGAAGCAGCAGAGCGAAGCTCTAGAGAGACAGTGAAGTTGAGAGTTCGAGGGGTTGAACTCAGAAAGTGTTGAGCAGAGAATATTGAAGAAAATGGTGAAAAAAACATAAGTAAAGAGATACCGAGGAACAAAGCATCAGCACTCGGGAGCTGTTAGATCTATGGAATCAACAGTCTAGATCTTATCGCATCGGTAGAACCCTTTGGCGTTATCAGACCTTAACCATTGGGAAGCCCGATTGTGATAATGCGATGCATCATGGATCGTCAGATCAAGAGTCTAGATCGACGGTCCAGATGAGATCAGCGATCAGAGGTATTGGAGGTCGTGTAATCGGTGCAATGGAAAGACTTTGAAGTCGACGGAACCGATGAGGAATATGAATGTGGTTGTATAGAATTTGAGTTCCGCTTTTGTGATTTGGAGCGGAATTTCAATGTTTCCCTTTGTATTGCATTAAGTGTGAAGGAGTAATAAGAAGCAGGGCCGAAAGATTTATAAGTGCAACTATATAATATCTGAGGTCTGGTAGTGCATTATCGCATATTGGATGCGATAGGCATATATGTGTTAAAGAACCCGCGGAGTCACTGATAACCGATTGCGATTGCGATGAGGTTAAATCTAGGGAAACATGACAAGGTTGTATGGAAAGGTAGAAAGGTATGTTTATGTGAGTTTTTCCTTTTATAAATGGTTTATAAGGAAATAATCACCAATAATTATGTGTTAAAAACATATGTAACCAAAGGTAAGGAAGGGGAAGGTTATATATATATGGGTTTAAAGGTTAACGAAGGGTTTATAAAGGTTGCGAAGAGGTTTAAAATTCCCGATAATTGAGTATTAATGGGAGGCTTTAACGAAGGTTTAACCAAAGATTGTGAAGAGGTAGAAACTCTCGATAGGAGGTCTAGGCGGGGTGATTGAGTTCGATACAAAGGAATTGGTGGTAAGGGCCTTAACCATGTATATTGAAGATTTGACTCCATTGTAGAGTTAAATACCTGGGACAAAAGTGTGGATGTATATTAATACATATTGTGGGTATGAGTGGGGGCATCCCTGCACCATTAGTGGTATCAGAGCAAGTTTGAAATTAGAGTAGATTTGTAATTAAAGCAGAATTGAAATCAGAGCAAGGAAAGATTTTTGCGAAAGAGAGTTTGCACACAAAAGAAGGTCATGTGCATAAGTTAATTGCTGAATGATAGAGAATACAATAGAAGACTATAAGGGGAACTTTTGAAGTTCTTGGAAGACTCTAGTAGTTCCAACAGAGGCTTGGAATAAACAAGAACATAGGATTCCTTGAAGGAAAGATAAAGCAAGATTTCTTAATGCAAGTTCTGAAGGGAAGAGGACTTGGAGACAAAATAGAGAACAATCCATGGTGGAATGGTGAAACAAGATCATGCTGAGATCTTGAAGGTGAGATAATGTGTTCTATTTTAAATTGAGAATGTGTGTTTTTATACTAATGCACGGTGACAACAAGAGAAGCTGTGAGAGGAGAACTAGATGTGTTCTTAAAGACAAAGTAAGGAGAATAATCTGAAGGAAAGTGGCAGTGAACCTGAAGAATCCAACAAGAGATTGGACAGAGAGGACAACTGAAGTGTTCTCAAGAGAGAATGAGAAATCACAGAAGCCTAGAAAGAGCAAAGCTGATGCTCAAGAGGAGGTTCCAGATAGAGGACCATGCTTGCTAAAAGACTGAGTGAGGAGAGATTAGTGAGGTAAGATTGCAGCAAGGATGATTAGTTGTTGCAGAGGTTTGTTACAGAAGAGCTCATGAAGAAATATGAGAAGAAGATGACTACTGATAGTCATAATAAAGGTTCAGAGAGAAGCCATAGCAGAAGAAAGATGAAGAAAGAGGATGCAAAGGCAAATGGCAAGAGGATGAGTTAGGAAGAAATTGACAAGGAGATTGCAGAGTTAAAAGAACAACTCAATGCATTAAGAAAATTGCTTGAGGAAATCCAGAGACTAGGTTGGGTCTTGAGGAAGAAGCCAGTGAAGTGGGTTGAGATGCAGAGAAGGCTACAACAAAAGCAAGTGAAGTGGCTGAGGGGAAAACTCAAAGAAGTTGAGCTGGAAATGGAAGAGTCTGTTTGTGAACCAGAACAAGGAGAAATTCTGGGAGAGACTGAAGATGAAGACTTGAAGACTGAAACTTCAAGTGAGACCAAAAGGTCTGATGATTTTAAAACTGACAAATTGTGTATGTTTGTAGGTGAAACATGTAGAGAAGGACAATTTGTTGATATTGCCATAAAGGAGAAGGAAGACCAGAAGAATCTAAATTCTGTTCTGGAAGAAGATGAGATAGATAGATCTCATCTGCAGTTGGAGAAAGATATCAAGCAACCATGTGAAGGGCTTGAAGAAATTGAAGAGGAGACCATCGAAGAATTTTTGAATCATATGAAGGATTTAGAACAACAAGGAGATATGATGGCTGAACCATCAAGTGAGACCACAAAGTCTTATATTTTTAAAACTGATAGTTTGTGTATGATGGTAGACATTATAGGAGAAAAGCAACCTTTTGGAGATATCTTCAGAGAAGATGAAGATCTAGAAGCAGAAGGTGACAAAGAAAACTTCTTAGAAGAAGAAGAATTTGACTGCATACAGAAGGAAAAGTCTATGGATGAGTTTATAGAAGCTGTCATAGAGATGAGGAATCAGGATCTTATTCTGATGAAGAATGAAGAAATATTGTCTCAGAAAGGTAATCAAATGAGTTTGATTAATGTTATTGATGGAGAACAAATGCAACAGAATGTTAATGCAAATGGTGAGATAAGGATATCTCTTGGAGAAGATAAACAACAAGAGATTGAAGGCAAACTTGAAGAAGAAACTATGTTAGCTGAAAACATAGTAAAGGATCATCAATTCACGATGATGATAGGCACAGTGGAAATAGCCATGAAACTATTGAGACATTCAGTAAGAAAGAAGGACATCTACTGAAAGATGTTAAGAAGGAAGAAACCTATGGAAAGGATTTAACCTTGGGAGAAGGAATACTAATAAAGGAGTGTTTTGCAGAGGATGGGCAACCTGTTGAAGCTGTCAGAAGTATGAAGAAGTATCTCTTAGAAGATAAAAGCTCTAAAATAAAGGAGGATGAAGAATGTCTCTTAAATGAGAAAATCAATGACTTATTACAGCAGAAAGAACTTAAGATTGGAAGTGATGATGAAATACTGGCAAAGTGTCACAGAGAAATTGAATTGCTGGAATATTTGCTGGAGAATTTAGAGTATAACAGTATGATTGTAGAAGAAGGAGTTCACTATGGTGGACAAGAGCAGGAAGACATCATTAGGACAAATGGTGTGGAAGAGAGGCTAATGGACAGTCTCATGAATTCTTTGGAGAGTTCAAATCAACATACTGATGTGCTGACAAAGGAGAAAGAAACAGAGCAACAAATTGGATTGTTTCCAAAGTAAAATAAGACACAACAACCTTATTTTTTATTTTAACAAGTGTTTTGTGAATGCAGGTTTTGTTGCAATTGCTGGAGGAGATTTGGCACAAGTAAACATCCAAACAAAGATGAGAGAAGAAAATTTTGTGGAAGAATTTAATCCATGGAATAGAGAAGTTAATTGACTGGAGAAAGTGCTGAATAGTTCAATCATGAAAGAGGGTAAGGATGATAGGGAGGTAGCAAGCAAAGCAGGAGTCAGCATAAAAGTCATAGCAAACAAACCAAAAGTTGGAGCAAGCAAAGTAGAAGTTAGCAAATCAACCAAGGCAAAAGTTGTAGTAAGTAAAGAAAACCAATAGCAGATTGAAGGACTAGTGGACAACAACAACCTGAAACAAAAAGAAAGAGGAAGAAATAAGAAACAGAATATGGACCAGTCCAAAGATATACTGGAGACAGAGATTGAAGAAATGTGGCAACTGATGATGAAGCAGTTCAAAAGGAGGAAAATGGTAGCAACAGGAAGAAAGATCAATCAGAGTTTGAATCTGATTGACAAGAAGAAGAAAATGGAGCAAAAGACAACAACAATACAACAACAACAAGGGAAAAAGACATGTGGACAGTTACATAATAAAGTATGGGATCCAGGAAGACAAAGATTAGAAGACACATGATCAGGAGATCATGAATATTTTCTACTTTGGGAGTCTGATGCAGGAGCATTCAACCCAAGAGAAAATCATTGTAATTAAGTAGACATAGGAGGTCATGTAGCTTTAGAGAAGTAGTTTCCTAAGTATCAAGTTAATGCAATATTTAGGGCTTTAAGTGTGATTTAATTAGATAATGGAGGAAGTTGTAAAAGCTCTCATATAAATGAGAACTGAGTGGTGAATAAATGACAAGAGTCAGAAGTCAAATAAGACTCTTAGAATAGTTCCATGATTCAAGGAACTAAGGAGAGCCTTTAGGAATTAATTGAACCTAGAAGTGGACATAGAGGACCAAGAGGATTTAGGAGTCGGTTCAGTAGATATAGGAGTCGAACCAGGATAGTGCAACAAAACCCTTAGCATATATGTAAGTCTACAGGCAGAGTCAAAAGGGGGAGGCCACTAATATTGAAGAACATGCCCATGAGAGACAGAGAGTCTCGACATGTATAAATTGTTCATATTTATATAAACAAAAGTCTATTGCGGACTGTGTGAATGCGTGAAATTATATTGAATGATTGAATTACATATAAATGGTGAATTCGTAGGTTCTGTAACTATGATTGCAGGCAAAATTCTGGTGAAGAACATGCAGAGAGAGGAGATCGATTCAGAAGAATTGTAATGGACCATTGAGTCCAATTGAAGTAGTAGAGCGGAGCTCTGGAGAGACAACGAACTTGAGAGTTCAAGGGGTTGAACTTAGAAAGTGTTGAGCAGAAAATATTGAAGAAAATGGTGAGAAAAACACAAGTAAAGGGATATTGAGGAACAACGCATCAACGCTCAGGATCCATTAGATCTATGGAATCAACCATCCAGATCTTATCACATCGGCGGAACCCTTTGGCGTTATCGGACCCTGATCATCGGGAAACTAGATTCTGATAATGCGATGCATCATGGACCGTCGGTTCGAGAGTCCAGATCAATGATCTAGAGGAGATCGACGATCTAGAGGAGATCGACGATCAGAGGTATTGGAGGTCGGGTAATCGGCGCAGCGAAAAGACTTTGAAGTTGATGGAACTGACGAGGAATATGAATGCGGTTGTATAGAATTTGAGTTCTGCTTTTGTGATTTAGAGTGGAATTTCAGTGTTTCCCTTTGTATCGCGTTAAGTGTGAAGGTGTGATAAGAAGCGGGGCCGAAAGGTTTATAAGTGCAACTATATAAGATTTGAGGTTCGGTAGTGTGTTATCGCATATCGGATGCGATAGGAATATATATGTTAAAGAACATGCGGAGGCACCGATAACCGATTGTGATTGTGATGAGGTTAAACCTCGAGAAACGTGACAAGGTTGTACGGAAAGGTATGTTTATGTGAGCATTTCCCTTTATAAATGGTTTATAACGAAATATGCGTTGATAAGAGATTTATGTGTTAAAAACATATGTAACCAAAGGTAAGGAAGAGGAAGGTTATATATATACGGGTTTAAAAGTTAATGAAGGTTTTATAAAGGTTGCGAAGAGGTGTAAAATTTCCAATAATTGAGTATTAATGGGAGGCTTTAACGAAGGTTTAACCAAAGATTGTGAAGAGGTAGAAACTCCCGATAGGAGGTTTAGGTAGGGTGATTGAGTTCCGATGCAAAGGAACTAGTGGTAAGGGCCTCAACCATGTATATTGAAGATTTGACTCCATTGTAGAGTTAAATACGTGGGACAAAAGTGTGGATGTATATTAATACATATTGTGGGTATGAGCGGGGGTATCCCTGCACCAATTATACAACTGATAGTACACTGCCCTTGAACTCCAATCTCAACTGGGTAACTCTCATATCACACATGCACGAGTTATTTATGACTGAATTATCAGTTAACTGGTTGAACACATGAAGCAACACCCCACTGTTAGACCTCCTACTAGTCCATCCATTAGTTGGAACTAGTTTAATTGACTTTAACTCAGTTAAATTGAATTAAGTAATTACAACTCAAAATAAACTCAATTAGGGATCCTATAAAGTAGGAAACACTCTACATGACTCAAGTTAGACCTTCAAA
>APFE031443379.1:0-24284 GCA_000404065.3 Pinus taeda
ATCAAGAAATGAATCCGACCATATCTTATAAAGGATTGGAAGAAATTATCACTCCTCAAACTCTAAAGATAGAAGGACATATCAAGAAGAAAAAGGTTCAAGTGGTGAAAGATCACATTGTGCATCAACAACAAGTTCTCCAACTTTTAAAGGATAATGCCACTTTGGTGGAAAATCAAACAAAACAACAGGACAACCTTAGGACAGTTGTTGCACTTGGTCTTGAGCTGGTTTCATAACAAATCTCCTCATATTATCATCCACATGTAAAGATATGATCCATAATTGTTCTAAGAGGCTACCCTCTCTATCGAGATATGGGAACCATACCCAGACAAGCACCCATTTCTTTTGAGCAAAGCTACCACAACCATCCAAATAGGATTCAATGATGGGCTATCCAATATGGTAAGACTACCTCCAAATGCTTCCTAAAAATGGCTAGTCCTCTAACATTGCCTTTCCAAGAGATGGTTTTCATTGCAAAATTTGTTTGATGGAAAAAAATACCTCAATGAGGGGCATGATTTTCATTGACCATCTAGTTTCCTACTATTTGAAAGGCTCCTAGAGCTTCTTTTCTCCAATTTTTTTGTAGGATATTTAAGTGGTCACTCTATAAACGCCCATTTATGAAAGATAGATAACTTAGTAAATGCAATGATAATTTTTTTGAAAGCAATTATGACTAATATTATTACTTTATTAAATTTTGAACATACCCAATATTTGTACTAAAAATAATCAAACATTTATTTTAAATATAAAAATGACATGTAAATAAATATGAGTTAGAGCTGAAAGTTATAAATTAGAAAAATAAATAAAATATTATTATTTAGATATAAATATATATGATAAAAAAAACTATAAAAATTATTGTCTTAAATATCCATATTAATATATTATTAAATACTTTAATTTAAATTTAAATTGGGATTTAATTCACATCAATAAGATAATCTTATGTCACTCACTATGGAAACACTTTGGAATCAATAAGATAACCAACATGGATTGCTTTTAAATTTGTACGAGAGATAAATATTTAAATATCCATGTTAACATTTTTTAAAAGAAATGGATCTATCAAGATGAAAACAAACATGTCAACAGATTTGATCTCTAAAATTATTTTATTATTAATATTCTTAATTATGTTAAATAATTATTTGTTTTTAAAGTTAAACTAAATATTAATATTTTTAATGCTATTAAAATTTTAAATTAAATTTTGAGGTCACTTATCAAAAATATTACAGTTACTCAACCAAAATTTGCTCAAGCTTTTCATATAAAATTGAAAAATGGAAAAACTATATACACACATTTCACCTGGGAATGAATCATGACACCAGCAAATAGTCGCAATTCCCCTAAATGCCTTACCGGGGATTTCCCTAGGTTGAAAGCCCATATTTAGTTCCTCAAACAGTTTGGAACTAATTTAACTGGACTTAACTCAGTAAATTGAGTTAACTAATTACAACTCAAATATAACTCAATCTTATCTCTTTAATTTAAGGGATAACTCTTACATGACTTCAGAAAGACTTCTAACTTGAATTTCTCCAACTAATTAATTCAAAATGAATTAATTAATTATATCCAAGTAGCTGTTAAGAGTAAATTAGATTTTAATTCAAAAATTAATTCAAGGACAAATTAAATTGGAATATTCTTGTTGCCGCATTTCAACACTCCCTCTCAATAAGAAAGGGATTATCTGCCACCCTAATCTTGTCTCTATGGAACTCAAATTTACACTTTGACAATGCCTTTGTCAAAAAGTCAGCATCTTACTCCTTTGTCGAAATATACTGCAACAATATGATCCTCTCGACCTGTGAAAAGGCACAAGCAAAAAACCTTGCCTTATGCTTCTCCACACTAATATCAGAAGCTTGCTTTACCTTGTAGAGCCAATGGGAACTCATCACTGACTTGTTCTCCAGTCTCAGAACCACGTCCCAAACACTGTTACGAACTATGGAGTCATACTCCACCTTAGCATCAACCCAAATCGGCTGCTACAGTTCTTCCTCAAAGGATGATGGCTCGGTCTCAATACATTCCCCAACAAGGGCCATGTATCCAGTGTACCTCTCAGGTGACCTCCTTTGTCTGCACTAAGAAGATGGTGCTCCCACATTCTCTCTCGTATCCTCCAACAATTTGTCATATTCTCTTGTGCATTTCCATCCATCTCTAGAAGACTCTGCTTGAGTGGATGTCTCCACTCCTAGAACCTCTACATGCTGCTACTTTGCATCAGTCTCAGTACACTAGTTGAGTGCATGCATGCATTAACAGACTGCGAACTCTCTATTAGTTCCTTAAACAATATGGAACTAATTTAACTGGACTTAACTCAGTAAATTGAGTTAACTAATTACAACTCAAATATAACTCAATCTTATCTCTTTAATTTAAGGGATAACTCTTGCATGACTTCAGAAAGACTTCTAACTTGAATTTCTCAAACTAATTAATTCAAAATGAATTAATTAATTATTTCCATGTAGCTGTTAAGAGTAAATTCGATTTTAATTCACAATTTAATTCAAGGACAAATTAAATTGGAATATTCTTGTTGCCACATTTCAACACTCCCTCTCAACAAGAAAGGGATTATATGCCACCTTGATCCTTTTGAATCAATGACCAGAGAATCCACAGTATGAACATTTTTATACCAACGTTTCAAATCCCAAATGATGGATCCCATTTTGGATTTGAAACGTTGGTATAAAAATGTTCATACTGTGCTGATTCAAAAGATGCAAACCACAGATCTCTTAAATCCAACACCTTGATCCTGTCTCTATGGAACTTGAATTTACACGTTGATAATGCCTTTGTCAAAATGTCAGCGTCTTGCTCCTTTGTCGAAATATACTGCATAAACATGATCCTCCCAACCTGTGAAAAGCCACAGGCAACAAAGGCTATAAATGTAGGAATTGAATGGTATTGTCATGAATGCCTACAATTTTGTTTCACAATGTCAACACAACCACCTCTCCACCTCCTTCAAGGACACCTCTCACATCAAAGCATCATTTTGATCTCGAAGATTTGCACAAGGAATTGGGGTTGTTATGCATCAGATTTCCTCATCTCTATGTGGAGATTGATTAGTAAGAAGTGTTTGATAATCGTTCACCGATTCCTACTCATTTTCACAATGCTAAACCAAATGTTGACTGTCATGGGAGGATAGCATAGGAAATCATATTGTGTTGGAATCACTTGATCATTGCCTTATATAATAATTTGGTATTGTGCTCACCCTCTCTAGGCAACTAAACTTGGGACCTCTATTAGCATAAAAATTCCTCTTTCTTTTAGTGTTGCTATGGCTAGTTAATATTTATTCCATGTACTTTAATAATTTCTTTTAATTTCCCATTTTGGATAATTTGTTGTTAGATCATCTGCATCCTACTTTCCAAGGATTTATTATTTAAAATAACATTTCCAACTTGTTTCCTATTCTAATAATTGATCCTCATTTTTAGCTCCTTAAATGGGTGCTTATGGGGCCCTATCTTCAGATCCAAATCCAATTGGATTGGCCAATTGTTCAAACCCAAACCCACTAGAATAGTGACTTCAAAAAATAGGTATTTGTTAGTCAAATCTTTAGATACTAAAAATTTCTCTAACCCCCTCACTACTTGGTGCATACCCACCCCATTATTTGTACCTACCTTAACAAGTACCATGTCATGTATCAAAGCCCTAAATTATTTGATCCCTTCTTTATTTTATTCAAGAGATGCAATTGAATTGTAATCTCCTCATATTATCATCCACATGTAAAGACATGATCCATAATTGTTCCAAGAAGGCTACCCTCCCTATCAAGATATGGGAACCATACCCCGACAAACACTCATTTCTTTTGAGCAAAGCTACTACAACCATCCAAATAGGATTCAATAATGGGCTATCCAATATGGTGAGACTACCTCCAACTGCTTCCTAAAAATGGCTAGTCCTCTAACATTGCCTTTGGTATCTACGACCATGACTACACATTCCTTCCCAAAATGAGCTACAATATTATAAATTTTCTTATAGAAAATTTGCTGCATTCATGTAATTGAAGACTTTTCCTTGATTACTCTAAAATACCTTTGTTTTCTGAAGATTTTTATGGTAGTGATATTCCAAGAGATGGTTTTCATTGCAAAAGTTGTTTGATGGAAAAAAATACTTCAATGAGGGGCATGATTTTCATTGACCATCTAGCTTCCTACTATTTGAAAGGCTCCTAGAGCTTCTTTTCTCCAATTTTTTGTAGGATATTTAAGTGGTCACTCTATAAACCCCATTTATGAAAGACAAGTAACTTAGTAAATGCAATGATATTTTTTTTAAGCTATTATGACTAATATTATTACTTTATTAACTTTTGAACATATCCAATATTTGTACTAAAAATAATCAAATATTTATTTTCAATAAACATTTATTTTAAATATAAAAATGACATGTAAATAAATATGAGCAGAGCTAAAAGTTATAAATTAGAAAAATAAAATAAAATATTTTCCTTTAGATATAAAATATATATGATAAAAAAATTATAAAATTATTGTCTTAGATATCCATATTAATATACTTTACTATACTATATGTCAATAAAAAATATTTTTGATATAAATTAAAATAAATCAATTGCAGCATATGGGCAGTTGGTTGCAGTATTATTTTTATGTTTGTCAAAATATCAAATATCAATATCTGTGTTATTTTCAATTTTAATTTATACATAACGTTGGAATCCATTCATATCAGTCAGATTAATTTCCGAAATGGATCCCTCGCAACAGGAAATGTATTTCGTGTTATACACAAACACACCCTCTCTGTATCAACTCCATTATCTCTATGTTATTGAAGGAAACATTCCTGAAAATTGTTTTTAATTTTATTTGTTTCATATCAGTCACTTTTATCAAAAGATTCATAAAAACTTTTAGTATAATTGTTTTTATTATTATTTACCGTTTTTATAGGAATATATAGGAATCGTTTTTATTATTATTTACGGGTTTCATATATAAATATATAAGTTGGTATTTGCACATGAGTGTATGATGTAGTGGTGGTGTAGTGGGTTTGCACGCACCCGGCCGCATTCGAAACCTGTAGAGCTGCGCGGATGCTGCAGCGTATACTATTCCATGGCACATATTCCGATGATGGCGAATATTCCGATTGTATGTTAGATTAGATGTGACTGTTATCAGCGTTGCCCGATAACTGATACTTATACAATGTAATAAAAAGAGGGCCCTATAATGCTTTTGCTTGGGAACTAGCCCCTCCCTTTTAAAAAAAATATATATAAGTTGGTATTTAAATATTTTATTTAGCATAGATATATTTTTTTAATATTAATAATTTATTTTTTAAACTTAAATTGGGATTTAATTGATATCAATAAGATAACCAACATGGATTGTTTTTAAATTTGTTTGGGAGATAAATATTTAAAGACCCATGTTAACATTTAAAAAAAAAATCGAGTTATAAAGATGAAAACAAACATGTCAACAGATTTGATCTCTAAAATTATTTTATTATTAATATTCCTAATTATGTTAAATAATTATTTGTTTTTAAAGTTAAACTTTTTAATGTTTTTAAAATTTTAAATTAAATTTTGAGATAACTTGTCAAAAATATTGCATTTACTCGACCAATATTTGCTCAAGATTTTCATATAAAACTGAAAAATGGAAAAACTATATACACACATTTCACCTGGGAATGAATCATGAGACCAGCAAATAGTTGCAGTTCCCCGAAATGCCTTACCGGGTATTGCCCTAGGTTGAAAGCCCACATTTACAAGAACTTATTTGCGGGTACTGTGACTTATAAAACTTAAAAAAATTAGATTTCTCAGGGTTAAAGGACCTTAGACATAAAATATTCTACTGATTAAAAGAAAAGGGAAATTATGTATGCTACTCTTACATCAAACTCCTAGAAAATAAAATATTTCATGGACACATGTCCATGAGACATTAAATATTTATGCCATGTTTTTGCATCTCTGAAGGACTCATTGAGGTTCATCTTTAGTTAGAAGTCCCTTAGACTTCACCAAATACTCATAGAAATCTTTTTTTTTATTTTCACTTTGCAATTCTTTGATTGAGCATATGCTCTATGTGAAACTCTTTGAAAGTAGGTAATTGCTTCTTCCATCGAATCCCTTTAATTTGCATCTTTCCCATCCTCTACTTCAAGTTCTCTATGGGGATGAACTTGTACAGCATCAAATATAGGAGAGAGCCTTCTATCACCTGGTATGTCATTTTGATATCCATTTGCTAATGACTTTCTAAATTTTCTTCAACTTTAGCTTATTATACTCAACTTTTGAAAACCCTTATCTTCTCAAAAGGACTTTAAGTGATCGCCAACTCCAAAGCTCACTTCTCTTTCTTCGATATCCTAACTTTTTATATACTTTTGGCTACTTTCTTGTAGCTATTATTTAATTTGTTCATGTATACTCTACAAGACTATGACAACTTACTCTACACTAGCTCTTCCAACTTCTTATTTTCCCAAATTTCTAAGTACAAAGCTCAGACATTCCATACTAATTGATTTCCACGACGTGATAAACTCAAGATTCTATTGTTTTCCTTTAACATATTGACAAATTATACATTTATCCACAAACTTCCTCACGTTAGTTCTCATTCCGTGCCAATAAAAATAAAAACTTAATTAGCCATATGTTTTATCATAGCAAAAATAACCATCTTATCATCCACTATGTTTTTCCTTCAACAAATTTACTCTTATAAATCCCTCATAAATCATTGAGATTATGTGACTCTCATAAATTTTATTTTGTAATATTTAGGTCATGAGTATCTAAGTGTGATCGACATCCTTTCTACTTTTTCTTATTAGACAATCGAACTTTGTTTTATATATGCAAAACTTGGCAACATTTTATATATTGTCTAGTGAACATACACTATGAGTTTGAATTTGTTGGACACATAATCCTCTAACGGTTGGTGGGGAAGCTAAACAATCAAAGGGAGTCTAAGGGACTACTTCAAATCTGAAACCAAGGGTCACTAGACTTGTATAAATATCTATCATTGTGAATAGTAATGCATTCAAGGCTGATCCTTCATATTTTTTTTCTTCCCCATAGTTGTGTTTAACATGGTATCAAATCCGGTGGTCTCTTGCCATGCTCTAGTGTGAGCCACTTATTTTCTGTGCCCTTTATTGATCTATGTCTATGTGATTTTGAACTCTACTCCAAAAATTCCATTTTCGATGTTATTATTTTCTTGTCTATCTTTCAATTTTTTGTTGGAGCCCATTTTATGTGTGTTTTTCAGGCTTGTCAATAACGTCTTTGTCCACCATGCTAAATCTAGATATAGTCATTATAGAAACTGAGACCAAGGAAACAATTATTCAATAATACGTGTTTTATCTTATGCATAATAACACCCTTTCTTTCTCCTTGATTTGGAAACATATGTTTTGGGAAATCAGCACTTGGTATTCGCAAATGTCTCCCTATTTTAAGCCTGTCATAGGAGCATTCATTGAATAAATGGTTTTATGAGCACGAGGAGCTCAATTATTTGAAATCTACTTTCAAATATTTATTTATCTCCACATTGGTCCTAGATGGAAAGTATCTGCACGGTTCACATACTGTGAACGTGAGTTCGAGCCTCCACCATGCTTTCCAAGAAGATCACTTGAGAGTTGATGTTGAAAAATTCCCAAGTATTTTTCCTATGGAGATGAAGGACCCATCACTTATTTTAGGTCCCTCTACTACTAGTATAACACCTTATTATTATTAGTGAAACCCCCTTATTGTATTCTTCTCCCCGTGTATTCCAATATTTTTATTATTTTGCCCCATAGAAACCCACTATTTTTATTGTTTTTCCCTTACAATATTATCATTATGTGGTTTCTAATTATAATGTGACCCTTAGACTCCTATATATAAAAAGGAGGTCTTATCATTTGTATCATCCAAGAATTTTTCATTTGTGTAATGTAAAGGAGGTTTCCCCCTTGAAGAGACTGACTTTGAAGTGGTTGATCTATCTATTTTTCTATTTTATGAGCTAGTTGAGTAACTAGTGGTATCAAAGATTTGGATTCTAGGGTTTTTCTCCTTCGAACAGGGCATTGTGGAATTTTGGCTATAACGTATTTTATACGAAGTTGCAGAAGTTGAAATCAAAACCCATTTGATATGAAATCTGGATGGACCTCATGTCTGAATTTCAGATCTTGTGTCTCTACATTTTCAAAGATACGAGCTAAGGAAGTTAGGGTTTTGGTAGGCTCCCCAATTCCATATCAAACAAGTGACCTTGGGAAAATTGTCGTAACTTTCTCTCTAAGCAACAGATTCAAATACAAATAGGACATAATGCAGTTTTTTGGGTACAGTTTTCAGTGCCTAATATCAAAACAGTGAGACACGACACTTTATACAAGTTCGATCTACTGAACTAGTCTATAATCTAGTTATTGTGGAAGGTTGGGAATACCTATTTTTTGGAGAATCCAATCTCGATCAGACTTGTGGGGTTGGAAAGAAGACTCAGAGGGATACCACGGGAAGACATTTCAAACCTTGGCAATCCCAAATTACAGATATACAATAGATTCAATATCAAGTTCCTACAAAGTGAAAAAAAAGTGTCTAGGTTTTTAAAAATTGCATAACTTCTGTTTGAAATATCAGTTTGACATAATTGAAAGGGCATAGTGAAGCATATATAAAAAAATTTATTTGAAAATGAATCGAAGCAAGAAAATAAAAACACCTAGTAAGCAATCCAAAATCTCTACCATGACTCCTAAAGAAGAGGAATAAATGCAACATTATATATCAAAATTACGAGGCCAAATGCGACAAATTTCTCTCTCACAAAATGTAACATAAACCATCAAGCTATGATCAACAAGATCAATGGCATAGAAGAAAAATTGAATGGAAATATGGAATACCTGAAGAAATACATTAAAGGTTTGAAGGAAGTTGGGACAAAGTCACTACAAGAAAAGCTTTCTAATGGTGAAAAGGTAGTAGATGAAACTCATGATGAGAACAAAAGATATCTTAATCATTATTTCATAGAACCTAATGTTGGATTTAATATCCACCATATTCCAAAGACTAATATGAGGAAGTTTGATTGAAGGATACTGTAACATGGATACTATAGATGGACAATATTTGGATCTCCATAATGTGAAAAACACACAAAAGGAATGTATTGCAAATTTATATTTAGAACCCAATAAGTTTGTATGGTATCGATGACTTTTGTTTTATAAACAGATTGTCACCTGGTCCATTTTTATGGAGGAATTGATAGCACATTATGAGGATACAAAGTGAAACACATTCTTTCTCCGATTGATAAATCTCAAACAGAAGGGTTCCATTGTAGAGCACATTGAGGACTTCCAAAAATTGAATATAAGGGTAAACAATATTCTAGAGGAGCATAGGGTTGATGTCTTCATAGGGAATTTGAAGGATAAAATCCAACATCTGGTCGCCTTTGAGAACCTGATTTATTGGAGAAGGCATTCAGGTTGGGAAGAAAAATTGAAAGAAAAATTATGGCAACAAGGAAACTGACCACTCATAACTATAAAGATGGCAGTAAAATTGTTTCTCCTAGCCTCCCATAACCTACAAGGTTGACACCACAAAAATTGGAAGAAAAAATAGAAAAAGGTATTTGTTACAATTGTGATAGAAAATACACTAAAGGTCATAAGTGTGTCGAGAAGAAATTAGTTTACATAGATTGTGAAGAGGAGGAAGAAAAGGATAAAAAAATGTCAAAATAAGAGGATACACACCACAAGCCAACCCTAAAGAAACAAGAAATGAATCTGACTATATCTTCTAATGCATTGGCAGGAATTACCAGTCCTTAAACTCTTGAGATTGAATGACATATCAAGAAGAAAAATATTCAGGTAGTGAAGGCTCACATCGAGCATCGACAAAAAGCTCTCCAACTTTTAAAGGATAACCTCACTTTGGCGCAAAATCAAATGAAACAACATGCACATGAACATCAACGTGGAATAAGTTTTGATGTAGGCGACTCGGTATTTTTACAGATACAACCACACAAACAAAGGTCCCTCAAGCAAGCTAAGAGGGATAAATTATCACAAAAGTACTAGGATCCTTACAAGGTGTTGCAAAAGATTGTTACTATGGCATGCAAATTGGATCTCCCTGCATCTTCCCGAGTGCACCCAGTTTTCCATATTTCCTGTTTAAAGAAGGTTATAGGTGACAAGCTCCAAGTTCAAACAATATTATTGGGACTAGACAAGGAAGGAAAAATCATATTGGAACTTGAAGCAGTCACAGATACACGATCTCGAAATATACAAAATCGATCAATTTCAATATATCTCATCAAGTGGAAGATCTTACCCATCGAAGATTTCACATGAGAGGATGAGAATTTTATACATAAACATCCATAACTACTCAAGCGTTGAGGAAAACACTTTTTTAAGGAGAGGGTCAGCTTAGGTCCCTATACTACTAATGTAGCTCATTACTGTTGTTCGTGAAACCTCCTTATTAAATTCGTGTGCCAATGTATTCCACATATTCTTATTATTGTGCCCCATAGAATCCCACTATTGTTATTTTTGTTCCCTTACAATATTATTTTTATGTAGGCTCTGATTATATTCTAACCCCTTACACTACTATATATAGAAAGGAGGTCTTATCAATTGAATCATCCAAGAATTGTTCATTTGTGTAATGTAAAGGAGTTTCCCTCTCAAAGAGGCTAATTTTTAGGTCATTGATATATATATTCTTTGATTTTGTAAGTTGGTTGCATAACAACTTATCTTGGCATGTGAAGGGAATTATGTATCTATGCGTGTTTAACTAGATGGTGTTTGTGGAGTGAATATGTTGCTTCGGATGAGAAAGAGAATTTCGTAGGTGGAAATATGAAGTGGAACTAACAACCAAATGGATCCTTACCAACATTAAAGAGTGAACGAATTTGTAATGAAATTCTTGTTCACCCCGGAGCATGTTTAAATTGTTGCATTTTCGTACATGCAAAACCCTCTAGAAAGGCATCGACCATGACTCTGAGCCATAGTAGGATTGCTAACATAAGATGCATTGTCTCAAAGGTATGCATTGGATGGCCATTCTACTTAAGATGTAACCATTCTATTTAGTGAGTAGTCGTGGATGCTTTGAGAAGCAAGTGATAAGTTTTTCCTTTTTAAGTTGACTCTCCAAATACAAACTTATGAAAATGAAGTTGTAATTCCTCAAACCATTGTTCAATCCAAAGAAAATATTTGGCTTAATATTAATGAATCAATTATTGAATTATGGCCTTCAATTGAGATTATTTTTGAACGAGAAGAATTATTACTGAAATTAAAGGAGGTAGTGGTAGAAGTAAAGGAAGACCTCGACCAACAACCAGGAGATGCTACAAAAATAATCAAGGTTCTGAATTCCAAGACAAAAGAAGAGCTTGCATAATATGGTTTTGAAGATAGAACTTAAGTTGTCTTGGAGGTGAGAAGGGTACATACTAAAAGAAATTTAATGCTACAACTGGAGAATAAAAGTCATAATTTAGAGCTCCAAATTAAAAGATTTCACAGTTTGAGGCTCCTCCTCATTAGGAACCAACAGTTCCTCCACAACTTGTAGTTGGAGCTCCCTCTCAAGGGAAACTTGCATGACATTCTGCTCATCAAACTTGAGATGTTTGTGAACCACTGTCCTCCGACTAGTAGGCAAGTGCACCCGATAGTTGTGAGGTGTATTAGAGTACCCCACAAGTATCCCCAACTCTATTGTCGACTCAAGCTTCTTCCATGCATCCTTTGCCACATGGAAATATAAATATGAGCCAAAGATCCTGAAGTGACCCACATTTAGTCTCTTATTGGAGAAAGCTTCCTCTCGTGTCTTCATCCCAACTATGCGATGCTAGCTTCTATTCTACAAATAGACCGCTATGTTGCATGCCTCAGCCCACAAGTGAAGTGGTAGACCTTGGTCATGCAACATTGCCCATGCTACCCTTACAATAGTTCTTTTCTTCCTCTCGAGCACCTGATTCTGTTGTGGGTTATGAGGTTCTGTCAACTCTCGTTTAATTCATTTCACTGCGAAGAAGTCCTTAAACTCTTGAGAGACATATTCTCCACCATTGTCACTTCTCAAGGCCTTGATCTTCTTCCGTGACTCTCTCTCGACCAAAGCTTTGAACTCACAAAACTTAGTGAAATTTTGGTCCTTCTTCTGCATGAAAAAAATCCAGCATTTACGAGAATAGTCATCAATCAAAATCACATAATACCTTTGCTTCACTATGGATACCATCGAGAATGGTCCACACACATCAATATGAACTCACTCTAAGATAGCCTCTGCTCGACTCTCTCGATCATGAAAGGAAGACTTGGTGTACTTTCCTAAGGTACAACCTTTGCATGTGTCAGCTTGCTCAACTTTACCTTTGGGACGTCCTGTAGATATCTGCTACATTATCCTGAAAGTCACCTGATGCAAATGGCCCAACCTGCTGTGCCATAACTCGCCAATGTCTTGGCCTTGCACCAATTCTGATTTTGTACTCAATTCTGCACACTCATCTACCTCTAGTTTATAGAGATTCTTCACCCGAATCCCTATCCTCTTGGTATAACCCATGGCTGTGTCTTAGGAACGCCTTTCCTTTACTGAAGACAACATCATAGCCTTTGTCCTCCAACATCGCGACCTATACCAAGCTCTTCTTTAGTCTAGGCACATACATCACATCTATCAAGGTGAGAGGTGGTTTCTGCTCCCACTAAAAGGCAACTGTGGCCACTCTTGAAACACTGTACCTTCCGTCGTCACCCATATCTATGCGCATCTTAAGGTCTTTCTCCTCCAAGGTACTAAATAACTTTTTATCACCGGTCATGTGGAATGAGGCTCCACTGTCAAGATACCAAACACAACCCATCATTGATGACACCATGCATGTGATGAGGGTAAATTCCATTTCGAACTGAGAGGCTAATGCCTCACCTTCTAATCCTTTCTAGGATCCCTTCTTGGACTTCTTCGATGGAAAATTAGTCACATAATGTCCCATCTCGTGACAATTAAAGCATCTCACTTTAGACATGTCACCCTTCTTCCCTCCATGAGAATAATTCGATTTGGAATGGGAAGCCTTCCCCTTCCCTTTCATTGCCTTACATGCTAAGGCCATATTTTCTTCATCATCATTCTTGGATGAAGAACCATTTCGTGTATTCCTCCTGATCTCCTCCTGCATCAAATCCAACCATAGTCGTTCCTAATTTGGCAGTTCCCCTTCCATTGACAGAGTCCTGGTAGCTATTCCAACTCTTTGGAAGGCCAAGGAGAATGAGGCTCACCATATCATCACCGACAATAGTTATTCCCACACTTCCAGGCTCATCTCTCCAGGTGGTAAGCTTGTTCAGATATGTAGAAATAGTATTTCCCTTCTCCATCTTGATTCTTCGAAGCTTATCCCTGAGCGCAAATTTCCTCTGGTCAGTACTGTTCTAGTAGAGGTCCTTCAATGTCTTACACATTGAAAATGGAGTATCCTTCCAATGGAGACTCAAGACAATATGGTCTCAAACTCCCTCAAGGATGATTCATCTCACCTTCACCACACACTTCTTCCACTCAGCCAACTCTTCTGCATTAGTTTAAGTTGGCTTTGGGATTTCATGATCAATGAATTCTTTCAAGCCATTGTCTTCTAATACAACCTCCATTCTATCTTTCCATGTTATGTAATTCGAGCTACCTTCCAAGGCATACTCGAGTCTCAAGCCATAGAACGCCATTGGCCAACCTTGAAGTATGATATGAATTCGATTTGCACCTGCAACCCCGAGCTTCAAACTTCAAATTCTCTTCATAGTATATTGTTCACAACTTCCATACAGTGTAGAAAACTTCTACAGATCCAGCTCTGAATACCATGTAGAAAATATGATGTAGGTTAACTCGATAATACAATATAAATCAAAGTAGAATACTATAACCTACTTCTACTATCAATTTGCGAAAGCTTAAATATTGAGTTGAACAATATAACTAGAAGAAGAAGAAGCAATGCACAATACACATGAAAATACTTTGGGGAAAGCCTCAGCTAAAAAACCTACTATCTATATTATCAAACAAGGTGGAAATACATAGGAATTATAAAGAGCCTTAGCTCTCATAGCTAGCCAACTCTTAGTACAATCCTCATAGATGCTTACAGGTAACCTTGGCTTCTATCCAGCCTTCCTCTCTGCCCTCCAAGATCATATTTCCTTGCGTTTTTCCTCTGTGATGATTCACCTTCAACCAAGTGGAACACTCTCTCACACATTTTCAGGATTGCGAAATCCTCAAGGAATGATTCCTTGACTACATGCATGAGTTTTCTTTATAAGAAAACAATGCAACTGATAGTACACTGTCTTTGACTTTAATTTCAACTGGGTCTTTCCTAGAATATACATGCATGAGTTTCTGATGAGGGAATCTTCATTTGACTGGAGCACACTAGTTGAGTGCATGCATGCATCAACTGACTATTAACTCTATATTAGTTCCTTAAACAATTTGGAACTAATTTAACTGGACTTAACTCAGTAAACTAATTAATTCAAAATGAATTAATTAATTATTTCCAAGTAGTTGTTAAGAGTAAATTCGATTTTAATTCACAATTTAATTCAAGGACAAATTAAATTGTAATATTCTTGTTGCCACATTTCAACACTCCCTCTCAACAAGAAAGGGATTATCTGCCACCTTGATCCTGTCTCTATGGAACTCGAATTTACACTTTGACAATGCCTTTGTCAAAATGTTAGCATCTTGCTCCTTTGTCGAAATATACTGCAGAAACATGATCCTCCCAACCTGTGAAAAACCTTGGGCAACAACGGCTATAAATGTGGGAATTGAATGGTAGAGTCATGAATGCCTACAATTTTGTTTCACAATGTCAACACAACCACCTCTCCACCTCCTTCAAGGACACCTCTCACATCAAAGCATCATTTTGATCTCGAAGAATTACACAACGAATGGGGGTTGTTATGCATCATATTTCCTCATCTCTATGTGGAGATTGATTAGTAAGAAGTGTTTGATAATAGGTCACCGATTCCTACTCATTTTCACAATGCTAAACCAAATGTTGATTGTCATGGGAGGATAGCACAGGAAATCATATTGTGTTGGAATCACTTGATCATTGCCTTATATAATAATTTAGTATTGTGCTCACCCTCTCTAAGCAACTAAACTTGGGACCTCTATTAGCATAAAAAATCCTCTTTCTTTTAGTGTTGCTATGGTTAGTTAATATTTATTCCATGTACTTTAATAATTTCTTTTAATTTCCCATTTTGGATAATTTGTTATTAGATCAGTTGCATCCTACTTTCCAAGGCTTTCTTATTTAAAATAACATTTCCAACTTCTTTCCTATTCTAATAATTGATCTTCATTTTTAGCTCCTTAAATGTGTGCTTCTTGTTCATACCATGGATCTTAATTCCTTCCAATAGCCACAACATTTCCGTTGGAATCCCAAACCTAAAAGGGCTATTATGGGACCCTATCTTCACATCCAAATCTAGTTGGATTAGCCAATTGTTCAAACCCAACCCCACTAGAATAGAAACTTCAACAAATAGGTATTTGTTAGTCAAATCTTTAGATACTAAAAATTTCTCTAACCACCTCACTACTTGGTGCATACCCACCCCATTATTTGTACCTACATTAACAAGTGTCGTGTCATGTATCAAAGCCCTAAATTATCTGATCCCTTCTTTATTTTATTCAAGAGATACAATTGAATTGTAATCTCTGCATATTATCATCCACATGTAAAGATATGATCCATAATTGTTCCAACAAGGCTACCCTCTCTATCGAGATATGGGAACCATACCCCGACAAACACTCATTTCTTTTGAGCAAAGCTACTACAACCATCCAAATAGGATTCAATAATGGGCTATCCAATATGGTAAGACTACCTCTAACTGCTTCCTAAAAATGGCTAGTCCTCTAACATTGCCTTTGGCATCTACGACCATGACTACACATTCCTTCCCAAAATGAGCTACAATATTACAAATTTTCTTATAGAAAATTTGCTGCATTCATGTAATTGAAGACTTTTCCTTGATTACTCTAAAATACCTCTGTTTTCTGAAGATATTTATGGTAGTGATATTCCAAGAGATGGTTTTCATTGCAAAATTTGTTTGATGGAAAAAAATACCTCAATGAGGGGCATGATTTTCATTGACCATCTAGTTTCCTACTATTTGAAAGGCTCCTAGAGCTTCTTTTCTCCAGTATTTAAGTGGTCACTCTATAAACCCCCATTTATGAAAGAAAAATAACTTAGTAAATGCAATGATAATTTTTTTTAAGCAATTATGACTAATATTATTACTTTATTAAATTTTGAACATACCCAATACTTGTACTAAAAATAATCAAACATTTATTTTCAATAAACATTTATTTTAAATATAAAAATGACATGTAAATAAATATGAGTTAGAGTTGAGAGTTATAAATTAGAAAAATAAATAAAATATTATATTTAGATATAACATATATATTGAAATTTTAAAATTATAAAATTTTATGTCTTAAGAATATCCATATTAATATTAATATACTTTAATATACTATATGTCAATAAAAAATATTTTTTGATATAAATCAAAATAAATCAATTGTAGCATACTCCGACAAAATTCAAATTATAGTTGAATCCATGTAAAAGTTCAAGAAAAAAAAACTTATAATTTTCCCTTGTTGTATCAACATATATAACCATCAAGAAACCATGGAATATCACATCCTGATCTGTTATGCAGTAACCGACATACTGCTCTACTTGCATTGACGCAGTAAACATTAAAACACTATCTACAATTCACAATATGTTTAAATTATTTCAATTCAGTTACTGGAAATGAAGAATCTTAACATTATCAAGGATTCAGAATATGTTTAAATTATTTCAATTCAGTTACTGGACATGAAGAATCCTATGTCCCAGGCAAAATGGTTATGAAGTTCCTTTGTTGGAAGAACATATAAGGAAGTAAACTGAGGGAAGGTGGAAGGTGGTAATTTAAAAGTAAGGCAACAATTGTTAGTATTCATAATGGTGTACACTTCTAAGAACTATTCATGGTTTAATGTATAGCATTACTAACAATAACTGAAAAAGTTTTTGAATCATCATTGATATCATGAATTTCCTGTCACTCACTATGGAAACACTTTGGAATCAGTAATATAACCAACATGGATTGCTTTTAAATTTGTTTGGGAGATAAATATTTAAAAATCCATGTTAACATTAAAAAAAAAAAATCGATATATAAAGATGAAAACAAACATGTCAACAGATTTGATCTCTAAAATTATTTTATTATTAATATTCCTAATTATGTTAAATATTTTTTTGTTTTTAAAGTTAAACTAAATATTAATATTTTTAATGTTTTTAAAATTTTAAATTAAATTTTGAGGTAACTTGTCAAAAATATTACATTTACTCAACCAATATTTCTCAAGCTTTTCATATAAAACTGAAAAATGGAAAAACTATATATACACATTTCACCTGGGAATGAATCACGACACCAGCAAATAGTCACAATTCCCCTAAATGCCTTACCGGGGATTGCCCTAGGTTGAAAGACCACATTTACAAGAACTTATTTGCGGGTACTGTGACTTATAACACTTAAAAAAATTGAAAATAAACAACATTCGTTTAAGACCCCAAAAAAATTCACCTTAAAACTTGATTGAAACCTGTGAATTATGTCCATTTAAGGAGGGTCGGATAGAGATTTAAGAACTGGGAGACAGTGGGGCATCAAACTGGGAAACTGGGAGACTAAATTTGTTCCTGCAGAGAGGGCATTCAAGTTCAGAAAGTTCCAAATGAAACCAAGAAAAAATGCAAGTCCCATGAAAAAGGTGACTGCAAGGCAATCGTTTTGTTGCCCATTTGGTGGACAGCGTCCCCTGACATATTGCGCATATCAATGTGTCGCTCTTGCCATCATCTTTAATGGTTATGGTTTCAGAAGAGGCAACAACGACCATAGCAGCGGCTAAGGGATAGCTCATGTAGAGAGCAATGAATTGGTCTCGAAAAGTAAGATTGAGATCGAAATGTTCGACTCTCAATTGTATAGAATTAGCAGTATTACTATCATTTTCCAAGAGTTGCAGTACCCGATTACAATCTGCAAAACTTCCACTCCATACAACTTGTTGGCTCCACACATTTCCATCGAGGCGGCCCTAATCTATGATAATTCTCAGCAAAACAATGTTGATGTTTTCAGCCATTGAAGCCTGGATATTCCTTTGGTCACTGTATTTGAGAGGACGCCATTCAAACTCGGGTTTCTGTCCAATGTCATCTAATTGATGTACGTACACATTATCCCAAACACTCTCGAATTCCCAGTCCTTATCCCAAGCATTCTCCAATTCCCAGTCACTATCTTCACTATCTACTTCAATCCATCTAAACGTTACACTAGAGATCAGGTGCTGTTGAACGGGGTCTTCGTTTTAGGTTGATGCCGCTCCTTCATGTGAAAGGCCATCAACTGTACTTGTTAGAGTAGAAGGTACATATTCTTCAATTTCCCATAAGATCATGTCTCTAATTATTGTGTTTTCCATGTGACGCGTAACCCTCTCAAGAATTTCTCTAGCAAGATTGGTATTATCATTATCACTTACATTTCCTGATTCCTCCATCTCCTCACCTTCTCAAAGAGTTTGCGAATATATCCTGAAAGAGCGCAATACAAGACTTTCTTCTGATAACTGTAATGCTTTATATATTTATACTATCGTTTTAGAGTTTGTAATAACTGTAATGCTTTATATATTCATTTTAGAGTTTGTAATATAGTTGTGTTATCTTTCGCAGGCCGACTAGAAGAATGAATAGCTTTTAGTCTGCCTTCGATTGAGCCTCAAACATAATTTGTTTTCCGTGGATTACCTTTCATTATTCCAACTCGTTGCAACCATTTAAGTCGTTTATTTAGTCACTGTTTAAAATCACATAGCGTACAAGTTCGATCTACTGAACTAGTCTATAATCTGGTTATCATGGAAGGTTGGGAATACCTTTTTTTTGGAGAATCCAATCTCGATCAGACTTGTGGGCTTAGAAAGAAGGCTTCGAGTTATACCACGGGAAGACATTTCAAACCTTGGCGATCCCAAATTACAGATATACAATAGATTCAATATCAAGCTCCTACAAAGTGAAAAAATGTGTCTAGTTTTTTAAAAATTGCATACTTCTGTTTGAAAAATCAGTTTGACATAATTTAAAGGGCATAGTGAAGCATATATATAATTTTTATTTGAAAATGACTCGAAGCAAGAAAATAGAAACGCCTAGTAAGCAATCAAAAAGCTCTACCATGAATCCTAAAGAAGAGGAATAAATGCAACATTATATATCAAAATTACAAGACCAAATGCAACAAATTTCTCTCTCACAAAATGTAACATAAACCATCACGCTATGATCAACAAGATCAATGGAATATAAGAAAAATTTAATGGAAACATGGAATAGGTGAAGAAATACGTCGAAGGTTTGAAGGAAATTGGGACAAAGTCACTACAAGAAAAGCTTTCTAATGGTGAAAAGGTAGTAGAGGAAACTCATGATGAGAACAAAAGATATCTTAATCATGATTTCGTAGAACCTAATGTTGGATTGAATATCCACCATATTCCAAAGACTAATATGAGGAAGTTTGATTGAAGGATACAGTAACATGGATACTACAAATGGACAACATTTGGATCTCCATAATTTGAAAAGCACACAAAAGGAGTGTATTGAAACTTTATATTTAGAACTCAATAAGTTTGTATGGTATTGATAGCTTTTCTTTTGTAAACAAATTACCACCTGGTCCATTTTTATGGAGGAATTGATAGCGCATTATGAGGATACAAAGTGAAACACATTCTTTTTCCAATTGATAAATCTCAAACAAAAGGGTTCAATGGTAGAGCACATTGAGGACTTCCAAAAATTGAATATAAGGGTAAACAATATTCTAGAGGAGCATAGGGTTGATGTCTTCATAGGGAATTTGAAGGATAAAATCCAACATCTAGTCGCCTTTCAGAACTTGATTCATTGGAGAAGGCATTTAGGTTGGGAAGAAAAAATGAAAGCAAAATTATGGCAGCGAGGAAGTTTACCACTCATAACTATAAAGATGGCAGTCATGTTGTTGCTCCTACCCTCCCATAAAATACAAGGTTGACACCACAACAATTGGAAGAAAAAATAGAAAAAGGTATTTGTTACAATTGTGATAGAAAATACACTAAAGGTCATGAGTGTGCCGAGAAGAAATTAGTTTACATAGATTGTGAAGAGGAGAAATAAAATGATAAAAAAATTTCAAAATAAGAGGATATACACCATGAACCAACCCTAGAGAAACAAGAAATGAATCCGACTATATATTGTAATGCATTGGTAAGAATTACCAGTCCTTAAACTGTCAAGATTGAACGACATATCAAGAAGAAAAATATTCAGGTAGTGAAAGCTCACATCGAGCATCAACAAAAATTTCTCCAGCTTTTAAAAGATAACCTCACTTTGGCACAAAATAAAATGAAACAACAGGCACATGAACATCAATGTGGAATAAGTTTTGATGTAGGTGACTGGGTATTTTTACGGATACAACCACACAAAAAAAGGTCCCTCAAGCAAGCTAAGAGGGATAAATTATCACAAAAGTACTATGGTCCTTACAAGGTGTTGCAAAAGATTGTTACTATGGCATGCAAATTGGATCTCCCTGCATCTTCCCGAGTGCACCCAGTTTTCCATATTTCCTATTTAAAGAAGGTTATAGGTGACAAGCTCCAACTTCAAACAATATTGTTGGGACTGGAAAAGGAAGGAAAAATCATATTGGAACTTGAAGCAGTCACAGATACACGAACTCGACATCTACAAAATTGATCAATTTCAAAGTATCTCGTCAAGTGGAAGATCTTACCCATCGAAGATTTCACATGAGAGGATGAGAATTTTATACATAAACATCCATAACTACTCAAGCGTTGAGGAAAACACTTTTTGAAGGAGAGGGTCAGCTTAGGTCCCTATACTACTAATGTAGCTCATTACTGTTGTTCGTAAAATCTCCTTATTGTATTAGTGTGCCCATGTATTCCCCATATTCTTATTATTGTGCCCCATAGAATCCCATTATTGTTTTTTTTGTTCCCTTACAATATTATTGTTATGTAGGCTCTAATTATATTCTAACCCCTTAGACTACTATATATAGAAAGGAGGTCTTATCATTTGAATCATCCAAGAATTGTTCATTTGTGTAATGTAAAGGAGGTTCCCTCTCAAAGAGGCTAATTTTTAGGTCATTCGTATATAAATTCTTTGATTTTGTGAGTTGGTTGCATAACAACTTAGCTTGGTCTGTGAAGGAAATTATGTATCTATGCGTGTTTAACTAGATGGTGTTTGTTGAGTGAATATGTTGCTTCGGATGAGAAAGAGAATTTCGTAGTTGGAAATGTGAAGTGGAACTAACAACCAAATAGATCCTTACTAACATTAAAGAGTGACCGAATTTGTAATGAAATTCTTGTTCACCCAAGAGCATGTTTAAATTGTTGCATTTTCGTACATGCAAAACCTTCTAGAAAGGCATCGACTATTATGAAACCATCTCACAAAAGTTAAAAAAGATAGATCAATGCCTCAGAATTCAGCCTCTTTGAGGGGGCAACCTCCTTTATATTACACAAATGAATGATTCCTTGATGATTCAAATGACAAAACCCCATTTCTATATATGGGAGTCTAAGGAGTCACAAGATAATCTAGCTGACCTAACAATAATAATATAAAGCCACAAAAATAACAATAGAGGGATTCTATGGGGCACAGTAATAACAATATGGGGGTAATGGGGGCACAACAATATTAATAAGGGATACAACTACAATAGTAATGGGGTAATCACTAGTATTATAGGGACCTAACATGCCCCTCTCCTTCAAAAATGTGTTATCCTAAATGCTTGAGTAGTTCTGGATGCTTCTATATAAAATTCTCATCCTCCCATGTGGAATCTTCAGCGGATAAGTTCTTCCACTTGATGAGATACTCTGAAATGCATCGATTCATAGTTTTCAAGTTCTTGTTTCTATGGCTGCATCCGGTTCCAATATAATTTTTCCTTCCTCGTCAAGTTTTGGCAATATTGTTTGAACTGGGAGCTTGTCGCCTGTAACCTTCTTTAAACATGAAACATGGAAAATTGAGTGCAATCGAGAAGCTGCAGGAAGCTCCAATTTGTATGCCATAGTACCAATCTTTTACAACACCTTGTATGGACCATAGTACTTTGGTGACAATTTGTTATCCTTATTAGCTTGCTTCAGGGACATTTGTTTGTATGGTTGTAGTCTTAGGAATACCCAATCACCTACATCAAAACTTCTTTCACTGGGATGTTGATATGCCTGTTGTTTCATTCTATTCTGCGCCAACACGAGGTTATCCTTTAAGAGTTGGAGAACTTGTTGTTGATGCTCAATGTGATGTTCCGCTACTTGAATCTTAGAATTTTCTCTTAAATATGATGTGATGGATGGTGGCTAATATCCATAAAGAGCCATAAACGGGGCCAGTTTTGTTGCAGTATGGAAGGAAGTGTTATACCACCATTCAGCTAGAGGCAACCATTTGACTCATTGTGTATGTTTATCATATACTAAGCAATGAAGATATCCATCCAAACATATGTTTGCTATCTGCATTTGCCCATCAAATTGAGGATGATAAAATGAGCAATGAGCTAACTGAGTACCAATACAAGAAAATAATTATGTCCAAAAATATCCTGTAAAAATGGGATCTCTGTCACTTACAATAATCTTTGGGTTTCCATGTAGCTTTTGAATTGTTTCCATAAATTCCATAGAAACTGTACTGGCTTTAAATGGATGTTATAATGCACAAAAGTGTGCATACTTGGTAAGTCTGTCAACTACCACCATGATGAAACTCTTTCCTTCAGACTTGGGTAAACTTGTGATAAAATCCATTGAAACCTCCTCCCAATATTGGCTTGAAATGGATAAAGGTTGTAATAAACATGGTGTCTTAATTGTTTCAGCTTTATTTTGTTGGCATACCAAAAATTCCACCACAAACTTTTGAATATCCAATTTAAGGCCATCCCAAAAAAAATCCTTCTTAACCCTATGGTAAGTTTTTAAAAATTCTAAGTGCCCTCCTAAGGGAGAAGCGTGCAATTCCAGAAGAATCTTTTGTTTGAGTTGGGAATTCTTACAGAGGTATAAGTGATCTTTGTACCATAACGAATCATTTTTCCAGCGAAATGTATCAGATGTATTAGAATCTTGTTGTAACTTTTGAATAAGTGCCCACACTTCTTCATCATTCTTCCATTCCTCCCTTGCTTCGTTTATCCAATCTGGTTGGATAGTAGAAATGGTGCACAACAATTCTTCCACATCCTCATTCTTTCTTGAGAGTGCATCTGCCACCACATTTTTCTTTGCTTTTTTGTAGATGATTTCAAAGTCATAACCCAACATCTTTGTGACCCACTTTTGTTGCCTTTCAGAGGATAATATTTTTTCTAAAAAGCATTTAAGGCTATCATGATCCGTTTTTACCCTGAAGTGTCTTCCCATTAGGTAGGGTCGCCATTTCTTAAGTGCATGTAGTATTGCCAACATTTCCTTCTCATAAATAGCTTTGTGTAAAAACTTTCCCTTGATTGGACGACTTTCAAAAGCAATGGGTCTTTCATCTTGCATTAGAAAAACACCAATTCCATTTCCTGAAGCATCACATTCCACAATAAAGGTTTTTGTGAAGTCCGGTGTAGCTAAGACCGGTGCTTGGCACATTGCCTCTTTAAGATGTTCAAAGGCCTTTGTTGCTTCCCGAGTCCATGAAAATGCATCTTTCTTCAATAATGTTGTTAGAGGTGCTGCTATTCTCCCATAATTCTTAACAAACTTGCGATAATACCCTGTCAACCTGAGAAATCATCGCAGA